>OLKM01000051.1:305000-327500 GCA_900291075.1 Melanogrammus aeglefinus
CTCTCTCTCTCTCTCTCTCTCTCTCTCTCTCTCTCTCTCTCTCTCTCTCTCTCTCTCTCTCTCTCTCTCTCTCTCTCTCTCTCTCTCTCTCTCTCTCTCTCTCTCTCTCTCTCTCTCTCTCTCTCTCTCTCTCTCTCTCTCTCTCTCTCTCTCTCTCTCTCTCTCTCTGTCCCTCTCTCTGTCGCTCTCTCTCTGTCTCTCTCTCCTCTCTCTCTCTCTCCTCTCTCTCTCTCTCTCTCTCTCTCTCTCTCTCTCTCTCTCTCTCTCTCTCTCTCTCTCTCTCTCTCTCTCTCTCTCTCTCTCTCTCTCTCTCTCTCTCTCTCTGTGCCGCCCCTCATCCACCAGACCCAGCCTTCGGGCTCCTGCGTGCCGTGCTCGTGGTGTGTGGCCTTGCCCTGCTGGGCCTGCTCGCCCTTGCCTCCTGGAAGCTGTGCCTGGTGCCGTGGCGAAGCAAGACGCTGCTCTCCAGCCCGGCCGGCCCCCCCGTGCAGCCCCGCCCCCTCCGGTCAGCGTCTCTGTCAGTGTCGCCGACGGCCGGCCCCCAGCAGCAGCATCTGCTGCCGCTACCCCCGCCGTCGTCACCGGCCGCCGTCACCATGGCAACGGAGAAGGTGAAGGACCACCCCTTGGGGTCCATGGGTTTCCTGGAGGCGGCGGTGAAGATCAGCCACACGTCACCGGACATCCCCACTGACGTGCAGCTGTCCATGCGCGAGCACTTCCTGCGGCGCACACAGCGCATGACGCGGCAGGCCACTGAGCCCGCCTCCTCCACCAGGTACCCCCCCTCCCCCCCACCACCACCACCACCACCAGGCCACCCATAAACATGTAGTCATCAGGATGATTACACCTTTTTATATCCAAAGCCACTTACAAGTGAGGTTGGAGGCAACCCAGGCCAGCCATCTAAATTGGAGCCGCTGGGAACGTATAAAAGTTATAGCGACACAATTGTTGAACAGTTAAAATGAGAGTAGAGCGAGCACAGTATTGCCATAGGAATCTGAAATAATACAAGGCGAGTAATTTTAGTGTTCATATAGACACAGCCATAGGAAATAATTACATGGTGCCGTAATGGCACTTAAGGTCTGGCAATGTCAATCACTCTCTTATGTGTTCATATAGGACACAGCCATAGGAAATAATTACATGGTGCCGTAATGGCACTTAAGGTCTGGCAATGTCAATCACTCTCTTATGTGTTCACACATTGTATTAAACACACACACACACACACACACACACACACACACACACACACACACACACACACACACACACACACACACACACAACACACACACACACACCACACACACACCACACACACACACACACACACACAACACACACACACACACACACACACACACACACACACACACACACACACACACACACACACACACACACACACACACACACACACAACACACAACAACAGCACACATACAGAAAAACGAGATTGAGCTAATCTGTCTTTACACAGAAAATCTACACAGTGTGATTACATTGTGAAGGGCTCCATCCCTCTTGCCTTCTCTACCTCTCTCTCCTTCCCTATGTCTCTCGTTGTCTTATTCTCTCCGCCCATCTATTTCCGTCACAAAAATGCACACACACACACACACACACACACACACACATATACACGAACACACACAAACACACGCACACACGCATGCACACACGCACGCACACGCGCACGCGCACACACACACACACAAAAATAAGACAAAGTGAAATATTACAATAATAATACGTTTCACAAACACAGAGAAAGGAACGATAAATCTGACAAACACTAACAAGGGCTAAAACGGAAACAGCGTATTTCCTCAAACCGCCTGTGACGGAGAGTTATCTGTACAATCGCACCAAGGCTATCTGTCCAATGAAAAGCTATTAGTGCACATCAAGTTATCTCATAGCAGCACATATGGTGGCCATAACTCAGAGAAGCTTTGACCAGGGTTAACATTACAGTCGCCGGGTGCTGGCCCGGTCTCCCGTGGGCCGAGACGGGCCGCGGACTAAATCATGAGACCCGAATTGAGCGTGTCCGATGCTTAAACAGCAGAACCGCCCGGGGGCTGCTGCAGGCCCCCCTTATCCTACATCTCTCCGGGGACCAAAAAGCGAATAATTTTGACACCATTTTCCTTTCCCAATTTCCTCTTTATCGACCCTTCCAGGCACAACTCATTCAAGAGACACCTGCCTAGACAGATGCAGGTGGGCAGCCTGGACCTGGGCAACGACTACACACCAGACCTGGACGAGAAGCCCACCAGCATCGGCCGCATCAAGCCAGAGCTGTACAAGCAGAAGACCCTGGAGGCGGAGGAGTCCGACAAGTACACGGGCATCAACTGCGGCCGCATCCACTTCTCCCTCAAGTACGACTACGAGAACGAGGCGCTGCTGGTGAACATCCTGCGGGCGCTGGACCTGCCTGCCAAGGACCTGTGCGGCAGCTCCGACCCCTACGTCAAGGTGTACCTGCTGCCCGACCGCAAGAAGTTCCAGACGCGCGTCCACCGCAAGACGCTCAACCCCACGTTCAACGAGAGCTTCCAGTTCCCCGTGCCCTACGACGAGCTGGCCGTCAGGAAGCTCCACATGAGCGTCTTTGACTTTGACCGCTTTTCCCGCCACGACATGATCGGAGAGGTGGTGCTGGACAACCTGCTGGAGACGTCTGACCTGTCCCGGGAGACGGCGATGTGGAGGGACATCGAATACTGCACCACTGTAAGGATCATCATTTCCTGTCCCTCTCTTATTGGTTCACACGCCAGGGCTGCACATACATGATTGATTACATAGCATGGGGGGTGGGCTGATTGCCTTTTTGCGTTCGATTTTATGAGATTAGTCAGGTTACAGGCCATGTTTTGAGAGAATACATGGAAATGTAATACACATAAGTCTGAATTGATTTCACAAGAAAGAAATGGATGTGTCGGGTTTCTTGCGAATTCAAACGGAGCAGATGTGATCCTCCGCGGATCCATCTGATTTAACAGGAATAGATTGCATTAGTACAACATTGACGCGTAATCCTTTGTTTTATGAGCATCATAATTTCCCCCCACAGCACTGATGTATGGCTGTACCTAAAAGGAAAGACAACCATCCTAAATGAAAACCTCCAACTAACAGCACACTTAAGCCACCATTATCATTAATCTCTTTGCTGGCGGTGCTGCCCTTGGGCCAAGCTGGTAGAAACCTGTCTCCACAACCCTCACCTCTCTCCCTTCTCTTCACACAGCACTTCACTGCAATATCATCACCCCTAGCCCATCTCCAACTCCACCTCCTCACCAGTTGTTGAACTTCAGCAGTATTTTGTGGGCTGATCAATAATCTCAAGGGTTATTGCTCAGGAAGCTGAAAGAATTTTGGCGAGGGGCCTTGGCACACAGATGGCAGAATGATTTCCTGTCAGAACCCCCTAGTGCTCCTCACAGCCAGAGCCCCCGGCCAAACAAACATAGAGGAGTCTCCCCAAAGTACGGACGCCACGCGTCCAATAGCGGCTAGGAACGGGGAATATGGATGAACGAATAGTCAAATTCAAACCTACATTGCGACGTAATAGAACGCAATTTAATAATTTTACTGTTACCCTCATAAGTAAGATTCGCATCTAGTTTTCTTTTACAATACAATAGTTAAATAAAAAATATTAGAATATCAATTCATGCATCAATTCCTCTCAACACATAGGCCTGGCCTAAAGGGTTAGGAGCAGTTTATATGTTGACTGCTTCCAATGTTGTGTTGGTCATACTATAGAATGATTTATTGCTGTTTAAGTGAGTAAAACAAAACATTAGAAACATTATAAGAAAAATCGCAAACTAAAACCAAATTGCTCAGCCTTAACAGGGAGCTGGATCATATGAGGCATTGGGCTGAACTCAAAAGATTAACTCACTGACCTGCACGCGCACTAATGAGTGGTAGGTGGCTAGGACCAAGCTAATAGAGAACAGGAGGGGGAGCTGACAACGTCCTCCGTCCGTAGATCAAGAAAGGGTGTTTCGTCGATAAGATAACAAAAACCATGGACACCAGCGTGGAGGTGACGTGTTTTGAATGTGATCCTATGACAGTGTTTCAGGGACTTTCCGTCCCCTTTAGTTGCTAATCAGTGGTGTGTTTGAGAAAGGGATTATCCATTCAATGCTCCCCTGATCATTTATAATGCTTGATCATACTTACAGATGAATTGCTCCATTACACATGGAAGCTGCTGAGAAACAAAGGTTGTGTTTTTCTTTAACATGCGAAACAAAGGTTTTTGTGACAATCAAAGAACTGAAATGTTTTGGGTCATTGCTATTCAGCTCAGCTGAGGATGTCTTCAGTTTTTTTTTTTCATGAATATATTCCGGGAGGGCGGTTTGGTGGATTTCTTCCCCCTCAGATTTTCATTAAATCCATCTGGGTTTCACATCCATCCAAAAGCTAAATCCGCACTCTCGGCACGGCTGAGGCTAAACCCTATGTTTGGTGTGTCATATAGGATGTTAAGACCTCCAGGAGGCCCCTGGCAAATATAAGGATGTGAACCAATAGGAGGGCTTCCCACCAAGCTTATTGCAAGTGATTAGAGGCCTGGCGACCTCAATACTGTTTATGGGATGAGGCAGAGGGCTCTCTGGGGACTGATAACAGCGGTCTCATTCTGCTGGAAATGATTGGCCCTTTGCGATGCCTTGTAGTGGACGGATCATGCGTGTACCCAGGGAAAATGTCTGCCTCCAATGGCTGTCTAATAAACCCCACGGCTGATTTGTGCTTGTCAGGTGGATTGGAAGATTATTTTCTTTCAATCAACAACAATTATAAGATAATGTGGCTAATCTCGAAGGCAGTGTTGGGTAACACTCATCGCTCAACTGCAGCTGTAATGTAATTATTTTACCTGTTATGCTGTTGTTTATTAAAATATTTTTTTCATTTGTTTCCCATCCCGGAGAGGCCCTGCTAAATAGTTGTTATTCTCCTAATTGATCTAATCAAAGATGTTATTAGCCGTAGAATAGGACCCTTGGAATTTATGCGAGAGTGTTGTTTATGTAAACACTTTCAAAGTTAGTTATGCAACTTTTCTGTTCCGAACGTAAATAGTTGTAGCAAGTGGTATTCACATCTTAGGAAACTGAAGAGACGGGAAACATATCTGGGCTGCATTCCCTTTTACTATGCATGGTGGATTGAGGGCGCATGGGATTATACAGGAGCACATCTGAATCAATGCCTACTGCTTCTCTTTGAAGGCCTTTGTGTTAACACAGCATGAAATCATTCATACCATGACGAGCAGAAACTATAATGTCTAGAAATACCACAGGAACGCTTTAAAATACAAGTCTGGCCTTTATGAACTATTTACAAGTTACCAACATTCCCAAAGTGACATGAATAATTCATGTCCTGACCGTGATTCGTGGGCCGAAAATGGTTGAAATGGAAGAGGACGTTTCACCTCCAGCTCAGTCGGTCCCTGCAACAAACGCACACACCAACCAGAATGGCTTTGAAGCACTGCGCTCTTCAGTCTCCTCGGGGCTCTCTCGTTCTGACTGTTAATGATCTGATAACCAAACTGTGCCTAAAGGAAATCCAATCCTGATATTAAACAGACTACTTTGATTTATGTATGTGTGTCCGTATGTGTGTGTGTCTGTGTGTCTCTATGTGTGTGTGTCTGTATGTGTGTGTGTCTGTATGTCTGTGTGTGTCTGTATGTCTGCGTGTGTCTGTATGTCGTGTGTCTGTATGTCTGTGTGTGTGTCTGTATGTCCTGTGTGTTTGTGTCTGTATGTCTGCGTGTGTCTGTATGTCTGTGTGTCTGTATATGTCTGTGTGTGTGTGTGTCTGTCTATGTCTGTGTGTCTGTATGTCTGTGTGTCTGTGTGTGTGTGTGTCTCTATGTCTGTGTGTCTGTATGTCTGTGTGTCTGTATCTGCGTGTGTGTGTGTGTGTGTCTGTGCGTGTGTGTGAGTGTGTGTGTGTGTGTGTCTGTATGTCTGTGTGTGTGTCTGTATGTGTGTGTATGTCTGTGTGTCTGTATCTGTATCTGTATCTGTGTGTGTGTGTGTGTGTGTGTGTGTGTGTGTGTGTGTGTGTGTTGTGTGTGTGTGTGTGTGTGTGTGTGTGTTGTGTGTGTGTGTGTGTGTGTGTGTGTGTGTGTGTGTGTGTGTGTGTGTGTGTGTGCACACGTGTGTCTGTATGTCTGTGTGTTTGCCTCTCCCCCCAACAGGAGAATGTGGACCTAGGTGAGATCATGTTCTCTCTGTGCTACCTGCCCACTGCGGGGCGTCTCACCCTCACAGTCATCAAGTGCAGGAACCTCAAGGCCATGGACATCACCGGCTACTCAGGTAAGGCCGGGGGACAGCCTATCTGAAGACTCAGTGTGTGTGTGTGTGTGTGTGTGTGTGTGTGTGTGTGTGTGTGTGTGTGTGTGTGTGTGTGTGTGTGTGTGTGTGTGTGTGTGTGTGTGTGTGTGTGTGTGTGTGTGTGTGTGTGTGTGTGTGAGTGTCTGTGTGTCTATAGGTTTGTGGTGATTCTCATTGATTGTGAAAAAAGTCTGCACAGGGGAATACTGTAGCCGCATGAATATTCAATTTCCAAGATGTCAAGTAAAACAGGCAAACTATGGAGGAGCCCCCCACACACATACACAACCCCCCCCCTCCACTGCTGAGACATGTTTATTTTCCAGACTTATTATTATTCAACGCTTGTAATATTAAGACATCAGCAAATAGCTGCAGGCCTAATGTTTATTCTAATAGAGTCTCGTTTCACATTGCATTCCACATCTTTTGTCGCAATAAAACCTGCCGTTAAAGGCTGCTGTTTATGTGTTTGCTCGCCGCTAGGAACACCGTTATTAGTGGATGCTTTTAGCCCAATGTTTTAAGAGAGGAACACGTTCTTGACACCCCTCTCTCCAGTCACCCACATTTTTTGTCCAATTTTCAATGCATCGCCACAATTCCCACGCGCCTGTCAAAACCACCGGCATATCAAATTGTGCCGCTAAGCACATTACGCTGCAGAGCAAGCATTCTTCTCTTTGTTGAGTACATAGATTGTGGGCAGCATACAACTGAGCCATGACATAATGGATAACAGAGGAACACTGCAACAGGATGGGGAGGTGAAGACACAAACCAAGATTGCCCAGGAACCTTCCCTCCATTAGACCATTTAAGTCCACGGTCTCTCCCCTTGCCCTATCTTCGTATTTACTGGGAAGTGTTGACTCATCATCTGTTGTCTGTGCAAGGGATGGATGATGGCAGGCCATAAAGTGTTGTTTTGTGGCCTAAGTACCTCGGATGTTGAATTAAAAGCCGATTGCGCGACCATTGCTGCATCATAATTCTTAGTAACGCTGTTGGTAATAGCCTTATGTTTGAAGACTTCCAGATGCTCAAAGTCCAATTATCCTCCTTTGGTGATTCATTTCAGGGAACAATCTACTATATATCAAGGTTTTCGAAGTAAATTATCCTCGTAAAAATGACCCTAAGGACTATACAAATTCAATGGGCTGGACCTGGCCCTGTTTCTCTCTGCCGCTCCAGATCCTTATGTCAAGGTGTCGCTGATCTGCGACGGCAAGCGCCTGAAGAAGAAGAAGACGACCATCAAGAAGAACACTCTGAACCCCACCTACAACGAGGCCATCATCTTCGACATCCCCCCCGACAGCATGGACCACGTCTGCCTGCACATCTCCGTCATGGATTACGACTTGTGAGTACGACGCGAAAACAAACAAGCAACATCTACACTCCAGCGGGGTCCCTGAGCCTTGAACAGCTTTATTTTAGAGGCTGACGGCTCAGAAACGATGAGGAGCCGTGAGTAAAGAAAGCGGTTCAATATGATTTAAAAGAGGGGTTTCTTGGGATGAAACATCTGAGGACGGTCACGTGAGAGTCGGCTAAACACCGGGGCTGCCTTCATAGCACACTCCTTCGCCTCCTTCTGAGGAGGAGATGCAGAAAACAGGATTTGACGAGACCGTTAGCTGACAGAATGAGAACGTCAGGAAGGTCAAAAAAGAGTAATCTGCTGCTTTTTTCATTCTTCTTTCTACTGGTGGGAGAGAGAGTGGAAGGTGAGCTTCAAAAGATGAGTCTCATGCTGACTAGTTTGCCTGTTTACCGTTGCATCTAATGGCGACGGGGACTGAACCGATTTTTTATTTTGCGTGGATGACCGGTGTACTGGTTTATGTAATGCGCGACGGCAACAAACACACACCTTTGGTTTGGGGACTAATCTAGTGAGAAAAGACAGTGTTGGTTTCATTTACACTTCAGATAATTGCAATAGAGTGTGCTCTCAAAGAGCGTGTCCAGCGTGTGATTTTGTCCTCAGCCTGGCTTTGATGGCCTTTTTACCATTGAAATGAGGCGGTGCCATTGTGCAGGGTGGTGCTCGGCCACAGCATCATCTTACATCTGGCAGGCTTGTTGGGCGACACTTGAGCATCAGACCTCCTTTGAAAACAGCAGAAAAAAAGGCATGCTACAATTATAAACAACAATCAATGGATGTGGGTGTGTGTTTGTTAATTTGTCTGTGTGTGCATGTGTTTGTGTGTTTGTGTGTGTGTGTGTGTGTGTGTGTGTGTGTGTGTGTGTGTGTGTGTGTGTGTGTGTGTGTGTGTGTGTGTGTGTGTGTGTGTGTGTGTGTGTGTGTGTGTGTGTGTGTGTGTGTGTGTGTGTGTGTGTGTGTGTGTTTGTGATTATGTGTTTGTGTGGGTGTGTTTGTGTCTGTGTGTGTGCGTCTGTGTGTATGTTTGTCCCCACAGGGTAGGTCATAATGAGATCATCGGTGTGATGCGTGCTGGATGCAGCGCTGAGGGTCTTGGCCGGGACCACTGGAACGAGATGCTCGCGTATCCGCGCAAGCCAATTGCTCACTGGCACCACCTGCTGGAGTCCAAGAAGTCGGAGAAAGAGGTGCGTTGTTCCGTGAAGCTTGAGAACAAAAGGGCTTGAAGGAAAACAAATGGACTGAGTTGCATGTTCTGTACCATATAAAGTCACTTTTAACATTAACGTCAAAAAAAATAAAAAAATGTTTTTTTGTGTGTGTGTGTTTGGTTGCATGTGAATGTGTGTGTGTGCGTGCTTCCATCCATACATGTGCGTGTTTGTGTGTCTCTCAGTGGAAGGCGAGGACGGCGAGCTTCGACAGCCAGGGCTCCTGCCCTTCACCCAGACCCCCCGCCAGTCCCTGAACCCCCACCACCACCTGGGACCCCGACCCAGAGCCAGATCACAGTGGCTCCCTCCTGCTGATCCCACTTCCCCCTCTACCTGGAGAGAAAAGACCAACACCACCCCCCTCACCCTGCCCAACCCTCCCCCTACTCGTGGTCCCCCTGGTCTTCCCACTGACTGATGTTCTAGGCGGGGGGATCTGCCGTTTTGTCGCTGGGTTCGTAGCTGGAACATGGACACGCCGCTTTCAGGGGGGGCAGACGACACCGGAGAAAGCCGAGCTGATGTAACTCTTTGTGGTGTTGATGTGGTGTTCGAACAGCCTCCCTCTTCGTCTGTCCTCTCCGGAGGGGAGTTTTCAGACTTCCAGTCATCCAGACGTTGTCCGTAGATCGTGTGCGTTACCACCTCCATGCGGAGGGAAGAATGGGAATAGCATCCCAGTGTGCTCCCTTGTGCACGCTGCACGTTGAACATTAATCTGGGAGTTCTGCAGACGTTGTTTCGATGGAGGATACCCTTGAGCCTACCGTCCCCCGTCTCCCACCTTAGGGGAGCCAAGGGGGGATGGGTGTTGGCCGGCCTAGGAGAGAGACGTACTTTCAAGGAAGCCTTGAGAACATTTTCTTTAAAAAACAGTTTTCTTGCTTGTGGATATTTCTCAGTACTCTAATAGCACACTTCAAATCTCCTCTTATTGATATGGCCCAGGCAAATTATAACTTAACTGAAACTAAAAAGTACACAAACAACTGGCTTTCAAACAAACCGAGGGAGAAAATATCGACAAAAAATATATAAAACAACTGTTAAGCATCATTCCTTTCCAGTTTCTTTAGTAAAGTAAGCAACTCTGCCAGGCTTTGCTCACACAACAGCTTAACATATAATAACAGTTAACAACAATTATGATTAAGCTATTAAGAAAGAACTAAGGGGGGGTTTTATGCACCTTAAATTGACTGGTGTTTAACTACAACATATTGAAATGACTTTACTTTTCTTGCCTACCCTTCCCTCATTCAAAAAGTAGCATAATTTACCTGTAGCATAGCGTCGACGTAGCTAAACCCACCATAGCACATACAAAAAAAGACCAATAAACGAATGGCAGAGCACCTACGCACAAACATGCTTCACTTACGTTTAAATATGCGACCCAAATATGCTGCAAAAAGAGTCACACACTAAATCATTAAAAAACACAGCCACCGTTTCATCATTGTCAAGATGATTATGTATGCGTACAGCATATTTCCAAGGGAGTCATTCCAGGCCCCCCCAGGGCTTCGCTCCACAGAGAAGAACGCTACACACCCTTACCTTCTGGTGGCGTTGTCATGTTTGTTATGAAGGTCCTCACAGAAGACCGTGTGGTGTTGTTGTGGGGGGACTGGGGAGTCAAACACACTGCACTTCTTTGTCAATTGCTTATCGTTTCTATGTACAGATTAACAGTGTGTATAGTTTGTGTGAGTGTGTGTGTGTGTGTGTGTGTCTGTGTGTGTGTGTCTGTGTGTGTGTGTGTGTGTGTGTGTGTGTGTGTGTGTGTGTGTGTGTGTGTGTGTGTGTGTGTGTGTGTGTGTGTGTGTGTGTGTGTGTGTGTGTGTGTGTGTGTGTGTGTGTGTGTTTGTGTGTGTGTGTTTATGACTGTACATTTTATGCTTGTGACAGAAATTCACAAATAGAAAAGAGAAGAAAACATTAACTATTTTTAGTGTTTGTAGCTATGCTGATAACCTGAGAACCCACAAGTCTTTTATCTTGTTTTGAACTGAATAATGTATCCGGGTGTGAAGATTAGACATATATATAATTTCCATTGAGAGGTCACAAGCTACCATATGGTCTAATATTTGCTGTAAGTTTTTATATCTAGGATAAACATTGCTCAATTTAACGATATGTTATGTTATTTTAGCACAAAATCTTTAGACTAGTAAGACTTTGTTTATCAAGTTCAGTTACGCTTGTATTTATGGTTAAATACAAATACATATCTATCTATATATCTATATATATTTGTTATATTTGTTGTTAACATCGTGACTTTTTGTTGTTGTTGTTGTTGTTGTTGTAGTAGGATTACACACATTTCAATGAACTCAGGCTTAGAGTTTTTGCCTAGAAGAGTTTAAAAGGCACTTGTTAGAAACCAATTGCCAAAAAACAGGGAGCAACTAATTCAATATGTATGTATGTATGTATGTATGTATGTATGTATGTATGTATGTATGTATGTATGATGTGTGTGTGTGTGTGTGTGTGTGTGTGTGTGTGTGTGTGTGTGTGTGTGTGTGTGTGTGTGTGTGTGTGTGTGTGTGTGTGTGTGTGTGTGTGGTGTGTGTGTGTGTGTGTGTGTGTATGTATGTATGTATGTATGTATGTATGTATGTATGTATGTATGTATGTATGTATGTATGTATGTATGTATGTATGTATGTATGTATGTATGCATGGGGCATTCAGACTCCAAGCGGAAACATATTTAGTGTTGAGTTATTGAAAGGCAATGAAAGGGTTAAAGACTAAGAAACAGAAAAATCAGGAATAGTAATTCAGCATCTCATAGTAACCGAAGCATAGCGAGCCGTATCGTAAATCTCATCCACTTGTTTAGGTAGACCAACGTGGGAGCCAACAATGGTCTGATTCAGTAAGCAGACCTACAAAAGACGGGAGGTAGTTTTAGCTCTTTCTTCAGTGAGTGCAGTGGTACTCACGAGTACAGAGAACACTGCTTCTGGGTGGAGCATGTGGCCTAATTGGTGCTTGTTATGCCTAGAAGGTCCGTCAACATATTATTGTTTTTACTTGGCACAATTCCTCAATCCCCCCCTTCCACACCCCTTTCTGAAAATGTGACTGTTTGAAATGTTTGTCTCACACTCTTCATTGTGGACTATTGGTGGACTTTCTCAGAAATAATGGCATTGGTAATATATTTTATACACAGAATATTTTAGTGTAATATTGGAAGCAAGTGGTTAAAAAAAAGAAGATGTTTCTTTTCTAAGATGTAATTTATGATGGTCATGTTTCTCTGAACATGTGCTGTGTTTCCATAGTAGAATATATACCTGTTATTTCAATTCGCCTTAGTTTATGGACTGTTTTAAGACCTACAAGCTTTGGCTAAGATCTGTAGTGTTCCTTAAGGTCTTGTAATCCTTCCAACCATTATGGAAAGTAATGACTTTCCAATTTTATATTGAACAATTTGTACTTGTACTACACATGTTTGAGTAAATGTCCTTTTCATTGAAACCAAAAGATTTGACCCTATAGTTCAGAAAAAGATTTATATTTTCAGTTTTCCTTAGACATCCCAGATCGTTATGATGACTCATGATATTATGTGATTACATCAAATAAAATAAATATTTAATATATTCATGTATTAGTCTTAACAATCTGATGTTTGAAAAAAATAAATCATCTCTAGGACTGTATCTCTTTATCTTTTACGAAGATGCTAATAAAGTGTCTAAACCTAAATACAAACTCCCTCACTTGTGTGATGATATGCTGAGAGAATAATCAATGGTTAATCATCAACAATCAACAAGGCAAGACGGAGCGGAAGACATAGCAATCAGTGCTAGCAAATGGCGTTAAGAATCGACGTGGCTGTTGGTGGCAGTGTCCGTCGCCGTGGTAACGGGGAAGTGGATTAAGACACACATTGCAGTCAATTTCCAGTTGACCAGTGTATTAGCAGCACTCATACTGGTAAACAATGTATTTATTTATTAAGACACCTATGTCACAATCCTATTACGCTACAGAAAAGGCGCATCAGTGTGAATTTGCAGCTAGAACATCGATCTGAACTGGAACTCATCCACTACAAATCATAATCATGTGCTATTTTCCAATTTAGATTGCGTGATTTACAAAAACAACAAGCATGGCGCCAGTCCAACACATTAGCCCCGTCCTATTCCTCCCAGGAGCTTCCTCTTGAGGTTGAGCCGGTACAGGATCTGGTACCCGTCGTCCCAGGCGTACAGCTGCCTCTCGTCGGCGTTGTACTTCAGGCTGGCGTGCGCCCCGAACCTCCGGGGGAAGTAGAGCAGCGGCGCCTCCTCGCCGACCACCACGCCGTTCACGTCGAACACGCACTGCACGCGGGACCGGCTGGCGGGCCGCGTGTTGTACACCACGTACACCGTCCCGCACGCCACGAAGGCGGCCTCAGCGTTTGCCCGGGGGCAGCCCGTGTCCCACATCTGTTCCGTGTCCAGCGTGTCCGGGTCCATCTTGGCCAGGTGCACGTTTGGCTCGTCCTCGCAAGCGGCGAACAGCAGCCAGACGGCGTGCTCGTCCGCCGCCAGATCAGCCGCCGTCTCCGGGTTGAGGGTGTAGACGGGGGCGGCATCCGCCACGGGGAACAGGGCGGTGGCGACGGCCGCGCCCTTCAGCAGGTCGTACTTGACCACCTGGAGCTCCCGGCGGTCCGAGCCCTGCTGGTGGACGTAGTAGAGGTAGTCGTCGTAGACGGCAGTGCCGGCCCCGCCCCACGCCGACGGCAGTCTGACGTCGCCGCCGCCGCCGCCGCTGCCGCTGCTACTGTTACGTTCGAACCCGGGGGATCTGGAGAGGTCCGCCAGGGAGTCGAAGCGGTGCACGGTGTCCCCCGCGGTGCCGTTGAACACGTAGACCTTGGAAGTCCGAGGGTCCCTCAGCCACACGCCCTTGTCCTCGCCCACCCGCTTCAGGATCTTGACCGAGCGGATGCTGGAGAGGATGTCAACGCAGTCTGTGGGGAGGAGCCGATGAGAGCATGAAATGGGATGTTATTCTGCTGATAATGGAAGGGGGGGAATTTGATTACCGAAGATGCATTCCTGTCAACAAGGCGCCGGGAGAGAACATTGATTTGCGCAGCACACGCTGCATGTTAATGCTTCGATGAGATAAGCATATCCTCCGCTCTAGAATTACACTGCCCAGATAGCTAATCTGAATCTGAAATGAAGTACATGTGTATTTCCCTGACACTTTCCAAAAATCTTCCTTGCAAAGTCTTCAGTGTGGTGCAGTGGGCCCCGGCCCACTCCTCTCCCAGCACTGCTGCAGGTTAGCATGCAGAACACACCACCGTCTGCTGCTGTGTCGTTACATCAGCAGCTCTACGCACGGCGGACTCATAGGAGTCAGGAGGGCGAAACCAAAGGAAGAACAAAGGAAGGACTTTATACGTGTGAGCCCTGAATAGCAGCTCACACCCCGACTCATCCACACTGAGAGGGGCTTCTTGATGCAATGCGGTCAGGTTGACTCGCGGTCAGCTCAGAGAACTAACAATGGCTTACTGTAATCAATGGCTTTACTGTAAGTGTAGCACCCCCCCCCCCCCCAACACCATGAAATGCTGGGTAACTCAGTAGCTAAGGCAGTGTTTCCTGTCCTGCAGGAGCAAGACATTACAAAATACCTCACACACACTCACGCACACACACATGTGCGTACACACACACGGATGCACACACACACACACACACACACACACACACACACACACACACACACACACACACACACACACACACAACACACACACACACACACACACACACACACACACACACACACACACACACACACTCACAACAGAGTGAAGCCCGTCAGGACTCAGCAGGAGTCATCCTGTCAGCCTAGACGGTCTAATTGAATGTTACTGACTATTGTAGCTTTTATTCTATGTCTTGGAGTGGGAGTTAGCAAGAAACATGAGGAGAGCAAGTGAAAATGATTCATGAGACAATGTAATGAAAGTAATTTTTGGAGACTGTCTCCATTAACCTTCCATCATGATTTTTGGAACATTTACGACAAAATAAGGTATGCAAAAACAACCAGTAGGTGCAAAGCCTTATCATTTATGACTAAACAGATGGTATCTGACCAGAAGTAAATTGAAAAATAAACCATAAAGGTTTCTTTGACTGGAAGCTGCAAAAAACACTTTCTCGTTTTCAGGAGCATTGTTTGTTCTTCGAGAACCATCAATGTAAACGGGGGTGGCAGTTTGCTCAATGTGGGCCCAGAAGCTAAAAAAAGATATAGGCCTAGGCATCTTATCGCCCCTTGATTCAGCCAACACTCAGCCAACATAAACCGATCAAAGGCAGCCACTCTGGGGGGTCAAAAGCCCAGTTCCTGTATCGCTCGATCCCTCCGTTTCTCACCAGAGACTTCGGAGCGCACCTCCTCCCACTCCCCTTCCTCCTCCTCCACCTGCTCCCGGGTCCTCTTGTTCGTTCCCGTGCGCCAAATCCCCTGCTCGTGCACCTTATCTGCCGGGTCCACGCAGGCGCGCGGGGATGTCGCCCTCTCTATGTACTCCAGCTCCCGCTCGGCGCGCTCTACACGGTCGCCGGCGGCGCCCAGGTCCTGCCATAAGTAGCGGTGCTCCTTCCCAACAGCGTCCACCATCTCGGCCGTCATTTTCTTGAAGTTCAGCATCTCCGTGTGGTAGCGGTGGGACTGCTCGTGCCACAGCACCATGCGGTCCTGCCGGGGCAGGTAAAGTTGGTAGGAAACGTGACAGCGAAATGTGTTTTAATTTTTGACGTTGATAAAATGAAAATTGGACATCTCTTAAACATATTTCGTAATTATCACTTTTACACATGTTAGCACTTTGATCCAAAGCGACCAACAGGTGAAGCTGAGAGGAAACTGTTTGTGCTATTTAGTCATGTGATTGTGTCATCCACCGTGACATCAGTTTAACGAGCAGGGTAGGGGAATGCATGCACAGGTAGGCTGTGGATATTGGGGATCGAACCCAGTGCCTTTTCTCTAGGAGTCACGCACACTCAGCCACTAGAGACTTCCGTCCGTCTGCTGTGTTTACTCACTAGTCTAATTAAACTACGTCCTCAAACATCATTACCCATCTCAGAGGAGAGGGCTGTGTGTGTGTGTGTGTGTGTGTGTGTGTGTGTGTGTGTGTGTGTGTGTGTGTGTGTGTGTGTGTGTGTGTGTGTGTGTGTGTGTGTGTGTGTGTGTGTGTGTGTGTGTGTATCGACGTGATAAAGAATTGAGCGAGATTGACAAGCGGCTGATACGGTAATAAATTATTCCTCTCACGCTCTGTCTCATTTTCGTTTTCATTCTGTCATCCGCTGCGAGACATGGTGGCGGTCGAATGAGATTGAAAGCTCGATTCAACTTTATATTGAATTGTCATCTTCCTACCAAGTCAGTCAGTCAGTCGAAAGAGAGCGAGTGAGGTTCGAGCATATTGGATACAGCCTGGCGAGCCGCCAGGGGGTTAAGATTTATTCATCTGTAAATAGATTTATCCATTACATCTCAAAAAACAACAACACAAAGCCTTTCAAGTAGGCCTGCTCCATCCGGCACCACGGAGCCTAGAGCAAGCCCATGAGACAAATATTAATGTTGACGATATATCCAGGAGAAGGCATTGTTAACTCACTGCTGTTAGACATGGAAAAATCCCTATATACGTTTATTTAACCTTATTCTTTTTCATAACAGCTTTATACTTTGCTGTGCCAAGAGATATTATATACGTTGGTGCACACACAAACACACACACACACACACACAATGCACACACTCTATTATATGTTCTGTTTTATTCGCCAAGTCGGATGTCACAACAAGGAGTAAACAAACAAAGGGGAATTAATTATTTTCTGCTCTATGTATCCAAGGAGTGCGAGGGGATTTACGCATCGTGTCAACATTTGCAGCATCAATATCTTAACGATTTATCTGTCATGATGTGGCGGAGCAGTTGCCAGGCTGAACAACAAAAAAAGAGCGTCTATTTGTAGATGCTTAAAGAGTGCCTTGGACGGGGCTGGAGATGTGTGATGTGGTCCAGACCCCCATTGTAGCATGGGGAGACCCCGGATCACAGGGACTGCAGTCTGTGTGCACCACTGTGATTTCCCCCACAGGGCTCCAGTATATTTGAAGAGCCATTCAGAGATTGCATTAATTGGATTGCAGTAGTGGAGACATTAAAATCACATATGGACGGAAAAAGACGCCTGGCGGGCAGGGGGTCTTGTCTGGGGGGCCGAATCCTCCTGAAATATATTTGTACGCCAAGTTTTTACTCTTTTGCCTTTCTAACTCCGGGGTAATGATCCCCAAGAGGATGTGTGCCCAAGTGGTTTCTAATCTATAGTGAAACAGCCTATATATCCTCCCACATTGAAACGGGGTTGGATCAATTCTTTTTCTACCAGAAAGCACAAATTGTTGTCTTACCTCTATGGCCAGCAGCCTGTTCTCCAGATAGTCTATCAGCCCTTGGTAGTACTGGGCTCCAGTGGAAGCCCAAGCCAGAGACACAAGCAGAACAATGACAGGCTTCATCGCCGCCGTACTAAGTGGACGTATCCACTCTGTGACTCTGTCCTATGTTTTCCAACGGTTCCCTTCCTGTGCTTGAATCCTTGTTACCGTTGTGCTTAGCGTCCTCTCAGCTCTCCAGCTGGACTAAAAAGAGGGGATATACTTTGAAGTAGTGCACAGTCAGCGGAGTAGAGTCCGGTTTTTTGGGAGCTTTTAGAGTTGCTAATTCTCGGGGCGGCTTGACTTTCCCTGGAATGTTTTCCCAACCTCCCAGGGAGGGGCCTTCGGAGCGACCTCAGCCCTCTCCGTTCCTCAAAAGTGGAAGTGCTTTACCTCCTGTGTGTGTGTAAGCATATGTGTGTGTGTGTATGTGTGTGTGTGTGTGTCTAGCTGTGTGTGTCCCAAATGCTCTTTACAGTCTTCACTCGAGAGTCTTGGATTTCAGATTGTCTGAAAGAGGCAGAGGTACCGATTCATTTTTCAATTTATTTTTTTCCCTCTCAACCTTCTTGGCATTCAGCTCGGACCGCACAGCCAGGAGACTGCGTGCTTAATACGGTCAGGCAGTCATTATGAACTCAATTTGGATCATGATTATACTAGGATACAAGAATCTCTTTACTTGCTCGTTAATTGGAAATTCATAGAGCATCACAGAACTATCTGACAGTCTTTTTTGTGTTTGGGGTAAAAGTTATTTTTTTCTAATAAAGCACATCACACCCAACAAAAAATATAACATCTTGACACACAATAATAACAGAACATTTATCCGTAGCAATGTTGGAGACAGAGAAAGGAGAAATTCTTTGTCATTTGTGAAATGAAATATGTAGTGTGTGTAATTGGGCTCCTCCCAAAAGCAACCTGTTGATACTTAATGACCCAATGCAGAGCATCACACACACACACGCACGCACGCACGCACGCACGCACGCACGCACGCACGCACGCACGCACGCACGCACGCACGCACGCACGCACGCACGCACGCACGCACACACGCACACACACACACACACACACACACACCACACACACACCACACACACACACACACACACACACACACACACACACACACACACACACACACACACACACGCACACAGCTCACCCACTTACTCACTGCGAGGTCAAAAGTGTACACGGCTGTGATCACACAGACCATAACGCCAGGAAGAGCCCTCACCTTTCACCCTGTCATAACAGATCAAACTTGGTTCCGTGGTAGAAGGTGAGCCTGTATTACGGGGAATAACAAGAACAAAAAAAAGAAAAAGGATGGAGTCAAAGCAGAACTGATGCAGCATCCTCTAAGTAGGGAGAACACAGGGCTACACAGAGCTATTTCAGAGCACAAGGTTTGCCGTATCACATTAATTACAGATTCAGATTCTCCCTCATTAGGCGTCTGATGTCGGTGCTGTAATGAGATGCTCGGTGACTGTCTCATGTCAGCCATCGTTTCCGGGGAACTGGAGGTGAACTGTGGCGTGAACAGAGCCCTGCTGCGTCTATTTTGGTGCACACGGAGACAGCCAAGGCGGACGGCGAGTGTCGTCATGGTAACACATGGTGCCATGCACCCCCTTGTAGAAGTGGACTTGGCTACCTCATGGTCTGATTTAATCAGGAAGCCACGGCCTGTCTCTTAACTGTCCGGCCTCTTTGTGTGAGTGTGTGTGTGTGTGTGTGTGTGTGTGTGTGTGTGTGTGTGTGTGTGTGTGTGTGTGTGTGTGTGTGTGTGTGTGTGTGTGTGTGTGTGTGTGTGTGTGTGTGTGTGTGGTGGTGTGTGTGTGTGTGTGTGTGTGTGTGTGTGTGTGTGTGTGTGTGTGTGTGTGGTGTGTGGGGGGGGGGGGGGGTTCTGTGTTTGTGTCTAGGCGTTTTAGCCTCAAAGGATTTTATTTCATTATAGTTTTAAATGACATTTCAGGCTGTTTTCCAAAAGGTGCTTTTACTTTGAACCATGTGGTAATTTACATCAATGCTTTAAATTGTCAGTAATGATTTTTTAAACATGATTAATGTTTAATTACGCCATTGCCTTGTTTGGCCTGATCAAAGGACATGAACCAATTATGATTAATTATTCTCTATCAACCGGGAGCAAATCTCTTTTATGACCTTTGGCTTGGAGAGTGATATTTAAGAGATGAACAATAGGTCAGATGCTTCTTCATAGGTGGCTTGTATTGGGTTCACACACAAATCCCAAAACAATAAGTGAACATTACATTTCACCTAACTTAAATCTCATTCACTCACTCGCTCACTAACCACCTAGCCAACTTACTAGCTTATACCTTATAACTAAGTAACTACTAACCAGCTAACTATTTTACTCACTAACTAGCTAACTGACTGACTGTCTAAGTAACTAATCAACTGGCTGACTGGCTGGCCGATTAACAGACTAACTGACCAGCCGCCAGACTAACCAACTGATTACCCTGCTTTCTGATTGTCTAAACAATTGACTGACTCTACCGTTTGGGATTTTGACATTTGTCTTAAGTCAAAATGGTGACCCATGTAGTGTTATATTTCATGTAATTTCTAGATCTGAAGAATTCATGTCTATACATACTTGTAAAAACCTGACAGAGAGAGTTGATGTTCTTCAATAATTCTGTTGAAAAGTTGAACCAAACGATTATGAATTCAGACTGATAGACTGACTCGCTGACAGATTGACCAACGATAAAGATACCATCAAGAAATCATGTACATACCATTTATTAAATATTCAAACTTTTTGGGGTTTTAGTTTATCTCATGGGCCAAGATGCAGTCTGAACTGTATTCCACCATTGTGAAGCCAGAAAACCAAACAATCGGCCATTGATTTATTTTAATAACTAAAGTTAAACTATTTATTACTTCTCGTCTTTCAATTATTGCTTCCAGTTTACATTTTTCTGTTCAATGTCATAGCCTGTATCTGTTCGACTTATAACTGAAGAAAACAATATGTATTCCTCAATATATCTGTTGATTCAGGGACTATATTGTGATGTTTTATTAAGATGGGACTGGATGTGAAGGCGGTGGCCCGTAGCTTTTATTGCCAACTCATACAGTCATCCACAAGATGGCAGTAGCTGTCTATAAGTAGAAGGAAGGCCAATGGGTGCTTGGTTTTGGCTCTAATGAGTGGATTCAAAGATCCCAAAACAAAAGTTAAACTGAATGATCCCTAAAGGCTATAGGCTTCTTCAGGATGCATCATAGGATTTTTTGTAAGCCATTGAAAAAGGCTAACAGGCTAACCTGGCTGCTGCTCCACACACAATGTCACCCCATGATGATGAATCATTGAATGTTTAATTACTAAACAGTTACCAAAAAAACGACTTTCATACTAGGTCTAGGATAGCCCAATATACTTTGCTCCATTTAATTACTATTTTAAAAGTAATTTGTTCAAGAATACAGCAAGACAATGTTCTAAATAGCCCCTTGGGGCGTAATATGCCCTTGGTGGGTAATCTAAAATATGATTAATACATAATTAAAAATGGTATGTGTGCGCATGCAAATATGTGTGGTTGTCTGTGCACATGCATGTGTGTATGTGACGGCATATGCTTATGTGTATGTGTACGTATGAGTCTGTGCATACTTGTGTGAGTCTGTGTGTGCGTATGTGTCCGCATTTGTGATTGTATGTGTGTGTGTGGGGGTGTATGTGTGTGTTCTGTAGGTTTATGCATGACCCACGCAGATCTTGCACAATCTTTGCCCTCCCCATGTACTTGCCCTCTCACCAGGCGTCAGCCGCCACTCGTAAAAGAGACCCCTTTTCCTCCACAACAAAACAAAAGCCATAAAGGCCACTTTCTTTATTCGCCTCTCCTGTTGATTGAGGGGGTCGGAGGAGCCCGACAGCGCAGTGCCAGGCTGTATAAAAGAGCAGAGCGTATAGTGAAGCAGTGTAAATCCTTTAAGGCCCTTGTAAATGGCTTTAATACACCCAAGGCGCCAAATCACTTGACCTGCTTTAGCCTTGCCGCTCAGGGGCCTTTCTGGCTGGCTGAGCAGTGTGGAGCCAGGCCCCTCTCCTGCTATTCTCCTGCTGTCAGTCCAGGTAAAAGTCAGGGCCTTATTAGCGACACGCTCACCCTGCCCGGGTCCAGCCGCCGCTGGCACGCCTGAGTTTAATCAGCTGTTAACAGGCCAGAGCGCCGACTCCCGGCCCCGCGTCACGTGGGGGTCCCCTCTGGTCTGGCCGTCTCTCACCCTGCCTGTCTGCCTGTTTGTCTGCCTGCCTGCCTGCCAGGCTGTCTAAGGCCCAATCCCATTTCTAAACCTTACCCCTCCCTCTTGTTTTGAAGGGGTAAGGGGTAAGGGGTAGAAATGGGATTGGGACTAAGGCCTAATCCCATTTCTACCCCTTACCCCTTACCCCTTACCCCTTACCCCTTACCCCTTACCCCTTACCCCTTACCCCTTACCCCTTACCCCTTCAAAACAAGGGGGAGGGGTAAGGGGAAGGGGTAAGAAAGGGGTAGAAATGGGATTGGGCCTTCCTATACCATTGCATTTAGCTTTTTGTAAACTTTTGCATTCTAATAGCTTTGGTGTGCCCAGGTCTGCACTCACTCCCAATATGTGTAGGGATCATATAGTTATTCCCTCTCCCCTATCAAATTAAATTCATGTACAAGTTTGCCCCGTGCTCACCACCTGCGCACTTAATGTACACCGAGTGCACATGACTACAAACAGGTGTTTCTTCTTCATGACACCGTGACTGGGCCCATGACAAGACACTGGACATTTCTATGCATACACATTTTCCCAACTATGTTGTTAATGAGAATCTGCCAACTTCTCAACCCTGCCCATAGTATGACAGCCCGTGCAGAGCAGGAGT
>OLKM01000051.1:332500-355000 GCA_900291075.1 Melanogrammus aeglefinus
TCCTCACTGATGAGTATCGGCCCGGCCCGGCCTCGGAGTGGCTTTCACTCCCAGGGTCTGGAAAGTTTATTTCAGGAGTTCATTCGGCCAGCACCAGACTGTAAACCTGTCTCAAGCCAGAAGAATTATATCCACAAATATGACTTTTTTTTGGTTGGAAGAATGGCTTTAGCAGCCAGCCCAAATATCTGACAATCTTCTTTTTGTTTTTTTCCATTAGGCAAAAATCGGGTTGCAACAGGAAAACGAGGTGATTGAAGTGTGTTCCCCCTCCACTCAAAACCGACATCCACGGGATTTCAGCCTGGATTTGGAAGATTATTGTTTTGTAGTCTGTGGAGTGTGTGAAAGTCTGATGGTATTTTTCCTTTCCCCATAGGAGCACCCTGTCCCTCCACACAGTCTGTTCCAGGGTTAGTGTCAGGGACTGTTGGTACACCTGGGAGCTCGCTGGGCCGTGCCCACGAGGGACCACACTAGCTGGGCGAATGACTGTGGATGATCCAGCACTCTCCTAGCAACCCGGCACCCCATTTATTAACACAAAAATACCACGGCAACTCACAGAGGGGATCCTGTGAGATCCACTCTCCCCCCCCCCCCCCCCAACCGGCCCCCACCCCACCCCATCATGCCCATGTTCAAATCTCTCCACAGATCAAACTCTCTCTAGGGAACAATAATAATCACAATGGAATTTCAAAATAACAGCGTCAGCAAGACACCCCGTTAAAAGCGTCTGAGAGATTACAGCAGCGCCCCGGAACAGGCAGGCGTGATGTATGAGATTACACATTCTGAACCAACGGATGGCCGGACGCCCGGGACGTTTATGAGCCTGCCAGATGATCCGGGACCTTGATGTACACAGACCTTCAGAACCTACACGAGATACCCCCCCCCTCCAGGAGGGTAGAGAGTAGAGAGAGAGAGAGAAGAGAGAGAGAGAGAGAGAGAGAGAGAGAGAGAGAGAGAGAGAGAGAGAGGGAGAGAGAGAGAGAGAAGAGAGAGGGGGAGAGAGAGAGAGGGAGGGAGAGAGAGAGGGAGAGAGAGAGAGAGAGAGAGAGAGGGAGGGAGGAGAGAGGGAGAGGGAGGGAGGGAGGTAGGGAGGGAGAGGGAGGGAGGGAGGGAGGGAGGGAGAGAGAGAGAGAGAGAGAGAGAGAGAGAGAGAGAGAGAGAGAGAGAGAGAGAGAGAGAGGGAGGAGGGAGGGAGGGAGAGAGAGAGGGAGAGAGAGAGAGAGAGAGAGAGAGAGGAGGGAGGGAGGGAGGAGGGAGGGAGGGAGGGAGAGAGAGAGAGAGAGAGGGAGGGAGAGAGAGAGAGAGAGAGAGGGAGGAGGGAGGGAGGGAGGGAGGGAGAGAGAGAGAGAGAGAGAGAGAGAGAGAGAGAGAGAGAGAGAGAGAGAGAGAGAGAGAGAGAGAGAGAGAGAGAGAGAGATTTAAGACTGACTTGACCTTGAGGTTTTAAACTTCCCTAGAACGTATAAGTGTTCTTCAGTGGTTCCACAGTCCTTGTCTAAGCCCCTTCGGGTGCAAGCTGTCATCATCAGCATCATCATCTTCATCCTTCGCATCTCACAGCTGATCAAATTTTCTCCTCCTTTAACTAAAATAAGAAATAAATGGGGCTGGAGGTTAACAATCCATATGGCCTTGTGGTTTGGCAGGTCATTACCACGGTGACAAGAACGTGAGTGAGTGATGGCAGATTGCACTGTTCCATCCAACACACACATTAACACTCACTCAGTGCTGCTGTTCCTCTTCTGACATTGTATTTCACATATTCGCTTCACATAAACAATATTCAGTATTCTTACGCACAAACCAATGCCATTTAAGGGGATTCCTGGACATCTTATCACCAAGGTAACGCTGGTGCGCCTCAGCCTAGGTTATAAACAATGTCATAGGCCCTGCTTCTGAAGGCCCCCCCCCCCCCCCCACTAGGGCTCCAGCGTTTATCGCTACATCAGTCCCGGTGACAACCTTACGCCAAGTCCCAAATCTAAACAGCCCCCCTCTTCTTGGACCTATCTGCCCCCCCTATATTTAAAATAATATATATTACAGGCTAGAAATATTGTGCCGCAGACACACATACGGTGTAGCCTGTGAACACGGTGCTGTGTTGCGTACAGCTTTGTGCTGCGTTGTGATGTGTTGTGCAGCGCTGTAATACTTTGGCTGCTTTGTGGGTCGTTGTGTGGCACTGCTTTGTGCTGCAATGGCTTATGTTGTGCTGTGTTGTACTGCACTGGGTTGTGTTGAACTGAGAAGGTGAGGAAGGAAGAGGGTTTCAGTGGGACGAGTAAGGTTTGCTCAAAGTAAAATAACCAACCCAAGCTCAAAAAAGCCCTATACCTTTAATTATACTCAGAACACAAAAACATAGACACACGTGCAAACACAAACATACTCTCACCTCTCACACACACACACACACACACACATGCTTAGGTGCACACACATCAATGAACACACAGACGTATAGACGTAGATAACACACACAGAAAAAAACATGCACGATCACAAACACACTCTCACACACACACACACACACACACACACACACACACACACACACACAACACACACACACACACACAACACACACACACACACACACACACACACACACACACACACACACACACACACACACACACACACACACACACACACACACACACAAAACACAGGCACACAAACAAGGTGGTGAAACATGAAAATGGTCTGACTGGAACGCGTTCCCTCAATGAGCTGATGGGTCTGAGAGCCCCAGCGTCTCCATTCTCCCTCATTACGACTCCAACCCGCTCTCGGTAGCTCCACATTCCAGAGGCTCTTATGGTTTTCGCCGCTTCGTCTCTGGGAGACTGCAGAGCGATTAACAACGATACCAATCTAGCAATGGCTCCAGGTCGGCCCTCCGTGGGCTCCTGAAGGCAAGCTGTCCAGAGTCAGGGAACCCCCCCCCCCCCCCCCCCTTGGGAAGAGGAACATTGTGTGAGTGGGGTGGGGAAGGGGTGGGGGGGGTGGGGGGGTTGGAGGCATCAGGACAAACAATCAATGCCACTGACAGATCCACGTCAGACAGGGGATAATTACAGAGCCAACGCTGTGAAAGATATTGTGTCATTACAAGCCCGTCGTCTCCTCTCCAACGAGCGTAGGCTCTGTGTTTGTGTGTGTGTGTGTGTGTGTGTGTGTGGGTGTGTGTGTGTGTGTGTGTGTGTATGTATATGTGTGTGTGTGGGAGCGTGTGTGCGTGTGTGTCTGTGTGTCTGTCTGTATGTGTCTGTATATTAGTGTGCATGAGTCCTTTGAGTAACTGGTAGTAAAAAACAGATAACTAAAACCAGCTTCGCTGTCTATTCAACAATCAACAATCCCCCATGGAAACTAATGAACAAACAAAAGCTCACGCACACGCGTGCATGCAGACAAACACACACATACACACACACACAACACTCACACACACACACACACACACACACACACACACACACACACACACACACACACACACACACACACACACACACACACACACACACACACACACACACACACACACACACACACACACACACACACACACACTTCCCCACTGAAAACTGAGGACTGCTCAGGATGTGCCTCTAGGGTCATGTACGGTTCTCAATTGATCATTTATGGATAATATCCCAGTAGGCTCATTGTACAAGCCGACCCTCTTGGCCCCAGCGTCCCCTGGACCTCCACGCTCCACACCTGGAGCCCAAATGAACTGAACTCCGTCATAGCCAGCACCTCATCCTGCTGGATCTTCCTCCTCCTCCTCCTCCTCCTCCTCCTCCTCCTCCTCCTTCCTCCTCCTCCTCCTCCTCCTCCTCTTTCGCGACTGTTGTTTTTACCCTCACATCACATTGTTAGAACCCCCAACCACACAGACATACAGCCACACAAACACACAGACACACACAAACACAGACGCACAAGCAAACACAGACGCACACACATGCAGACACAGACACACACAGTGACGCACAGACACAGACACATGCACACGCACACACGCACACACACACACACACACACACACACACACACACACACACACACACACACACACACACACACACACACACACACACACACACACACACACACACACACACACACACACAAACAGGAGGACAGAACAGACAAGGGGAACACAAATGGCCACACAAACCGAGATAAGCATACAAGCACACACACACACACACACACACACAACACACACACACACACACACACACACACACACACACACACACACACACACACACACACACACACACACACACACACACACACACACACACACACACACACACACACACACACACACACACACACACACACACACACAAAGACACACACACAGAGGAGGCCAATATAAGGGGGGGCCGAAATCAAAGTTGGCAGAGGCAATTTCAGAAGAACATTAGAGAAATGGCTTACATGGCTGCCTGTCTGACCCGAAAAACGCTCGTCGTCTTAAAGCTGTCACTGGATGATTATGGAGATATGACGTTTTCAGACGATACTGCGTGCTGAAATGTGGCATTGACAGAAAAATTGCAGAAGTAAATTATGGGGTAATGTTTCAAATAAATATAAAAATAATGTTATCATTTCTTTATTATAATTAATAATAACAATAATTATAATTATTACTATTATTATTATTCCCACAACTTTTACTAATATTATCGATGTGCAAAATTCACAATGGAATCACTTTCGCCAATTTCAAAAGATAGGAAAGATTGGGACATCTCTATCAAGGTTTACTTAATAAATTATATTCTAGGCCGAAGAAACATATTTCTTTAGTAAAGACCAATTCATCATAAAACAATTCAACCACAGCTATCCGTCGGCATTAACATAAAAGCACGACAACACATAGTTATTTTCCTAACTATTCATGCGCAGGGAATAGTAATTTTGGCCTGTGGGTTTTTTTTTGTATAGTTTATGATAATAAAGGAAAAATGTGAATTATAAACACACAAAAACTGAAATGAAGGACAGCTGAGGGGAACTACAGCCAGACTAATAATATGATCACCAACCAACTCCATCACCCTGTTAAATCGTCTCCCATCCACTAGAAGGGACATAGAAGCCTGGGGAGTTGTCATAGCAACGTCTTTTGTCCGGGGGAGGTGGAACCCCTGGTATCAGCAGGACTTCGGGTCTGAAGCAGAGTCAGTTGTTTGGGGTAACTTGGGGTTGCGGAGGGAAAAATGCAAAGCATGCTGGGAGAGTACAACATAGGAAGGGGCGTCTGGCACCTTGGCGGCAGCCAGCCTTATTCTTGCGGCGTCGGCGCTCCACAGGTAGCCATGTTTGGAAGTCCTGACAAACACAAAGAAGACGGAATGCATAGGAGCGCGGGTCATGGGCGCGTGTTGAGCTCCGTTCTCCTATCTCTCCTCCATAGTTGGCTTTTAAGTGTCGGGCTCCTCCCATCGGCCATTTATTTTGGTGTTTTCTGTGTTGATATTACAGGAAGTGTTGATACTGCATAGTTAACTGGAAGGGTTTGTTGCCTTTATATACGCTCATGAATTTGGGGGTTTTCATAAACAAGCAGAGTTCTTTCACTCATCGGTTGTATAACAAAGGAAGGAGTCTGATGGTGTGAGGCCGAGTGTCCTGGAACACCATTTTGTTTCCTTATTCCCTCTCAGGTACAGCGGCATATAGACGTTCCTCCACTCCATAAGCATATCCCAGCCTTCACATTGTAAAGACGTCGTTGGTGTAAGGACAACAAATCCCATAATGACTCTCATTACAGCTATAACCAATCGTGTTGGTTTACCCGACATCCCAGAAAGACCTCCGCAATTTCTCCACAATGGGACACATTCATGAAAAACTTGTTTCTTGCGAGGGGAAAGGGAAAAAAAGAGAAGGAAAAAAAAAACAGTTTTGCTCTTAGTATTGGACAGATGTAATTGTAGTCACTCAGCTTGGCTGATGCTGATAATGGGGCAATGGGAAATTCCTGTCAGAGCCACGGCACAGGACGGTTTCGCAACCACTTTGGCAGGCGCTGGTGGCTCCGTGGCAGGGCAGCAAATGGGTTGCAGCATGCTCACATAGCTGTCATTAAACACGTTAAGAAAAGAAGGAAAGAAAGCGGGGAGAATAGGAAAACGTAGGACAATCAAAATCCCCAAGTATGTGGCATTCTCTGAGTTCTTGAGCAATCCAGAGGAGAGGGAAATACCATGCAGGACATAGCTGCTCTCTGTCAGGCATGTACTTGTGCACCTGCTGATAGCTTTAGTGGGCTCTGGAGACTGCAGTCTTCTCTGGCACGGTCAGCTTACCAGTGAGCCTCTACAATCCCACACCACTCAGGACAGCTAGCCATGGAGGCTGTACAATTCAACAGCGATCGGGTTAGCCAGCCAGTGGGGTTGTATAATTCCACACCACTTTGGTCAGCTGAGGCTTGGCCAGGGAGGCTGTGAGGCTCTACAATTCCACACCGATCGGGTCAGCTAACCAGTGGGGTTGTATAATTCCACACCACTTTGGTCAGCTGAGGCTTGGCCAGGGAGGCTGTGAGGCCGATCGGGTCAGCTAACCAGTGAGACTGGACGATTGAAAACTGAACGGGTCAGCTAGCCAGCAAGTATTTATCATTCAACACCACTCAGGTCGGCATACCCCTGCGGTACCCCCATGGTTGAAATAGCCTCGTTAGAGTGGCCTCTAGAGTGGCGAGATTGAGGGGAGTGCTATGGCTGCCCTTCACATGGGAAAAAAATATTGAGTGCCCTCTATTGTGGCCCCTTCATTCCATAAATTATGATAATGTGCCCTCTAAAGCAAGAAAACATGATGCAGTGCCCTTACAAAGGCATAAACGTATAATTCCCTTTGGCTGCTCTTCCAATGGAAAGTGGTGGCGTTATGAAGTGCCCTCTATGCTGCCCCCACATGACAGTGGCCCAAATCGCCAGTAGAGAAATGTGGATGGGGATGGGATGAGAAATGAGATGCAGTATAGGTTACTCATGATGAAGTGCCCGATTCGGTGCTCCTCTAATGGAGAAGACCCCCTCCTTTGGATAAAATGAGATGCAATGCACTAGCTGCCACATGCATAAGAATGGGGAATGGGGATTCATAATGGATGTTCCCTGTAGAGTAAGGTAGTGCCAAATAGGTGCCCTTACAATGGAATCAAGGTTCCTTTCTGATGAAAAACGCTCATGAAAGTGCACAATTAGACATGCCAAGGGAGAAAACACAACGAAGTGCCCATACAATGGACAGACGGGGCTTTTGTGTGCCAAGAGTTCAAGGGTCAAGGGTTGCCCCCATCCAGTTTTGATAAGATTTAAAAGTTTAATGTTCCCTGTTTCTTTTTGTCCTAGGTGTTGTGGTTATACGTTAATCTAGGTCGCTTTATAACATAATGGTATTCTTAATCAAGGATGAAGACTATTTCAGTCTAGATGATGAAGTGTAGCTTTTTGAGTTCTGGTGGGGACTAGGGGGGGGACTACGTGCCATTTATATTTTTACTCCCCTGGCTTTCATGCAGCATTGATCCGCCCCTGGGTGAAGGAATGTTCTCTCTTGAAATGCCCACCTTTTGCCAAAGTCTTGCATGAACCTTCTTTTCTCACTTGGATTTTGGACTTGCTTGCTTGGGACCAACCAAAGAGAACTTCATTTATTAATTAATTTATATTTATTTGAAAAACATTATGGTTGGCATGCAGACCGAAAGCTCAGAGAATGAAAGCACGATTGTTGCGTTGTAACTGAAAGGCAAAAATAACAACAGAAATAATAACTTAAATATCAAATAAGACTGACAGAATGCAGGTAGAGTTGTTGAGGAAGTAGACGACCAGTGTTTGATATAGTGCACCGCAGACACACAAAAACACGCCACAATAACTTAGCAGGTGGGTGCTAGGGGTTTGCAGTGGGTTTCCGAATACAGTATGTGACAGTTGGCTTCCCAGCAGCGCTTCCCTGAGAAGCCTGATGATGAGGCCTGTGCTGATGCAAACAGGTTAGTACAAGTGGTTGGACAAGAATTAGTGATGAATAAGCCTTGAAGTGCTTAATAAGGTCTTGCGATGTACCGTTAAGGTCACTCAAGATATGTACACGTTACACTTAGAACATTTTTGAGGAATTATGAGAAGAAATTGATGGATGCGGTCCATGTTTATCCAAAGTCCTATTTGAATTTCATGAATCTGCACAACCAAGAGTTTAGGCATGGAATCACAGTAGAATACAAATTAAATCAGTTAACATGGAAAGACACTCGCTATATGAGCTGCGGTTTCCGGGAAATATGTTTATGCAAATGAAATGGCAGAGATTTATAATTCAAACCACAAGAGGAGGTGGTCATATTTTAAAGCTCAGTGTTTCCTCAAGAAATTCTGAGTAATTTACAATCAAATTATCATAAAGAGAAGTAACACCATCTTATATTGAAGTGGAAACAGACTTGGAAGAATTTTACATATCCACGAGAAAAGGCTATGTTCTTTTCATCCCCCCCCCCCCCCCCCCCCCCCGCCAGGTAAATTAATACATTTTACCGAAAAATATAGATACAAGATGAACAATATTACACATATCTATGGTGAATTATAAGTGAATCACAGATCGCTAGATTTATTTAATGATGTAATCTCTAATCACGGTAAAGAAAAATTGTTTGTTGCAATCCAGGAATGTTAAGTGTGATTCATATTCAAGTGGAAACTCCCACAATGGCGTTGAACATACATCAGACGTGAAAACCATGTTCAATAAATTGTTTGTCTGGTGAATTCCTAAGATTCTCAAAAAATACACAAAACCCAACAAAAGAAGAACTTTAAACATTCTCTGTCTTCCCCAAATGTTTATCTGTTTCTGGAATTCTTTGAAATAACAATATAGTATAAAAATTGTAATTACATTATCGGACATCCAACTTCTCTTAGACCCTGGGTCTATATACCGGTCCAGTGTACTCAAAGAGTCTTTACAACACAAATAATGTAGACAAATGTTTAAACATACAAAAATACTACATTTTGAATAAAAACAGATCACAAAGACAAAACCCAAACACATCTTTATGTTATACATTATATTATAAAACATATATTTCTCTATCTGATGCTGCTGTCCCCCTTATCATATTCTGACCAACACATTTGCTATGCCGCTAAGAAGGGCCTTGTGACTGTTTGAATGGTTCACTGTTCCACCGAACTCTATTGTGATTAAGAGAAACTATTGTTGTATTAGGGTGCAATGAGGCCAACCTAATCCTGGCCAGGATGGGGGACAGCTTATTGTGTAAAGATACAAATCCAGCCCATGAAAGTTTGTTATACTGTCTTTTGCGACATCTGCAAAAAGTCCAGCGGCAAATCCAAGTTGAATAATCCTTGATGCCCCACAAGGTACACCTTATGGGCAGTTCTAAGTGGCTGTCCTTTAGGGATGTGTGGGTGGGTGGATGGGCGGTTGGATGGATGGTGCTGGTGTTGGTGGACCGTCTATACACCGAGCAGCATGCCCATGTAATCAGAGCCACTTTGTATGGTGATGGAGGCTCCAGCAGCATTATCCACAAATATGGATGTGTACTGTCCAACCTGCAGAGAGATAGAGAGAGAGAGAGAGAGAGAGAGAGAGAGAGAGAGAGAGAGAGAGAGAGAGAGAGAGAGAGAGAGAGAGAGAGAGAGAGGAGAGAGAGAGAGAGAGAGAGAGAGAGAGAGAGAGAGAGAGAGAGAGAGAGAGAGAGAGAGAGAGAGAGAGAGAGAGAGAGAGAGAGAGAGAGAAAATTGAGAGAGCACAGGAGTGAAATTTTGAGGGCAATACATTTCTATTATATAATCTTTCAAACAAAGCCAAGGTGCCAGATAATAATGGAGGGGAACATTACCTGTAGCTCTAGCAGACCTTGCACGCTTACAGTGAATATCTTGCTGTTACTTTCCAAGCCAACAATCATCTCCAGTGACCTGCATCGATATAACATAAAACAGAAGTGAAGTGTGAATTGCTTGTGATTCAAAATGGTTAACAGAATATATGAGGGCAATTGAGAACCAAGTGCTGTTGGCCCTGAATGCCTCCAGGCTCCAACGATACTGTATGCGTGCTGTGCTGCTGCTAAGTGTAAAATGCTACACTTCTAACAGCATATTCCTCATGATTGATTGTCTCTACGCTAGCTGCCAACTTAATGAGCCTAATTTCACATCCTCCACATTTCGAGGTGTGGGAGGGCCATGAAATCAATAGAGTGGCGCTTCCTTCGTGCTAGCTAGCTAACCAATCATTGTCATATTATTTATATACCCCACTCATTATACAATTCCTGGAGGAATACTTTTGAGATACACACACTTTAGGGAGCAGGACGCTACCTATCAACATTTGTTTGTTGGCTTTACAAATGTAAGTACAAATGTAAACGTTGCCATATTGCAATGTCATTCACATTTCCATTTTTTTTTTTTTTTTTACCAATTAAAATAACAGTGTGTTATAAGGTTGGATATTTTTGTCTAAACACAACCAGCATTTCATTGGTGGGATGCAAATGGCTGCCTAAGGTGTCAAAGGTGAGTCTATAAAGATTAGCAAGGCGATGAAGACAGGAGCCCTGTGCGGACATCTCCTTTAAAGACCTGCTTCACTTTTATACAGGAAATGCCAAACCGGTTCCACAGAGAAACTATAACAGACAGCGGCTTTAACAGCTCATAAATTCTAGCGATAGTTAAGGTGGCGTTAAGCGCTAATAAACCTCCTCTGTCATGTGTTACCAGTATATAAACTGCCCAGACAGAATGTAAACAGCACAAAGCAAGGCTGATGTCTTGCTCCATAAATAGCTGCTGGATTATTTCTAAAATGTCAATGATGTGTGTAGGAAATTTGGGAGAATATAAAATGAATATTTTGTAAAAAATAATATTATGTATAAATAAATATTATATTTAAAGTAATATTATTATAAATAAATTGTCTGTCTGTCAGTCTGTCCACCTAGCTATCCCTTACTGTCTGTCTGTTTGTCTACTATGTACCTACCAACCGTTTTTCCTGTCTGTCTGTCTGTCTGTCTGTCTGTCTGTCTGTCTGTCTGTCTGTCTGTCTGTCTGTCTGTCTGTCTGTCGTCTGTCTGTCTGTCTGTCTGTCTGTCTGTCTGTCTGTCTGTCTGTCTGTCTGTCTGTCTGTCTGTCTGTCTGTCTGTCTGTCTGTCTGTCTGTCTGTCTGTCTGTCATCCGTCCACGTATCTACCTCTCTTGCTGTCAATGTGTTACAAGTTCTTGAGGGATTGGAACATCAGACCACAACATGCTGCGTTGTGTAAGGCATTACAAATGGGAACCACATGGCTCAGAACTACAAACGGGAGAAAGGTCTGGCAGGTAAAATTGGGCATAAATAAAAAATGTGTGGAGATAAGTTGGCCAGAGGTTTTTAGGAGAAGTGTTAGAGGAGTTAGAGGAGTGTGGTCTGGCTGTACTCACGTGTATCGGTGGCAGAGAGACTCAATGCAGATCAAAACACGCACGTTATCTCTGGCCTTCAGCTGGCTCTTGCTCCTCTTCACCTCGTTGTGGTCTGTAGGCCCAGGAAGAAGAAATCAACAAGACTCAATCAACCGTGAGCCACTTTACACTAGACCCAGAAAAGCCTAGCATTCCCTTGTATCCTATAACCTAGTATAGACAAGCATACAGCTGTCTCAATCATCTGTATGCTAGGCTTCCACTAAACCTAGCATTGGATACACCTACATCACCAGTCTCAATCACCATTATGGTGATTAAGGCACAATCACCTGTATGCTATGTTACACTATAACCTGCATGGCCTAGCATTTAGTAGTCACAATCACCTGTATTTTAGGCTGCAATAAACATAGCCTAGCAGCTGTAAGGATAAACTGTATGCCCTACTTAAGCTAGCACTGCATATTTTACAGCTGTCAAAGTCACCTGTATGCTACGCTACACTGAACATAGAATAGTCTAGCATACAGCTGTCACAATTGACTGTATTCTAAACTATGCTAGGATTAGTGTAGCCAACAAAAGAGCTCACAGCCCAGACCTAAGGAATGTAATTATCTTGGACTAGGACGAACAAATTACTACCTCTACCTTTTCTAACAACTATCATCTTTGTGTTAAAGGCCAGATGTGAATAATTAGATTACCAATATGAACATTGGCAGAGAACTGGTAAATCCCAGTGATGGGTGCCGTGAATCTGCCAGTAGACTGGTCCATGCCCGACCCCCTCAAAAACGCTCCTTTCGCCGGAGGCTGGAAACACAAACACAGAAACCAATTAAAGCATTTCCAAGCACTATCTGAGGATGTTGTTTAGTTTGATGATGATGTTTAGCCTAAAGACTGGCGAAAGGTGCAGAGAATCACTCTGAAAACCTGGTTTTCTTTCTTTATGGAGCAACACGTTTCTTTATTGAGCATTACTTTCCTGTCTTGTCCACATCTTAGCTTAAAAGGGATATCTTTGTTTCCTGGCAATAGAACAGAGAGGAGACACTTTGTCTGGAGGATGGAGAAACAAGTAAAGATGGACTGTACTGTTGAAACATCTCTCTGGCTGCCTTGTCAGGCCCATACCAACAGAGCAGGGTTCTTCCACTGCTGTGCACTGTTTAAAACAGTGTCTATTTCTGTCCTCTCCACACCATATTCCAACTCAGAGCACACAGAGCGCCTTTTGTGCGTGCCCGCAGAGCGATGTTTAAGACAGAAAAAAAAGGGTGATATTTCTGACCTAAGTCCCTAAACGCTACCACTCAGCGCGGCGACAGTCTGATCCTAACCCCTGTCCCATACCAACTGGGTCACACATGTTCCGTGACACACATCCACAAAGCCAAAATGGTCCGAAAACACTGAGCGACCCTGGCTCAAGCAGCCAGTCAACACGGCGGGAACCCCTCATTCCAGGTTTCGACGTTTTCCATTGTTCAATTTGTCAAAACAAACACACCGTCTGGAAGTTCTGCAGCTCCACCAGGGTCTTCTTGTCTATCACCACGGGGCCTTTCAGCTTGCAGTGGAAGGCCTCCTCTATCCGGCGGTACAAGCTCATCCCTTCCAGAGCGAGCAGGGCCGGAGGCGGCAAGCTGGGGCTGCTGCTCTGACGCTCCACCGCCAACGCTCTGCGCTCCGTGGCCTCTGACGGAAACAAACACAGACCCATGAGCCCCAGAGACCTGCCGGCCGCGCTGCGTCAGTCCAGGGATCTACAGGATCAAGAGGTTGGCGGATGTTGTTTTCTGGGTTGGATTCTCTGATGAGTTTCATGAAGGACAGGAAGGAGAGGAAGGATACCTTTGATCATCTCCTTGAACTCCTGGAGGAGCACCTCCTGGGTGACTTCTGCCCCCGGAGAGCCAGGCGGTCCCTGAGGTCCTGGTGGTCCAGGCGGGCCGGGGGGTCCGGGCTAGGGGAGAATAACACATTGAAGACCAAGGGCCCTTCAGTCCGAAATATGGTAATAGAAATGTAATGCTTGATTATTGACAGAACACATTGCAAGGTCATTTCTACGCACGCATAAGCACGCATACACACACACACACACACACACACACACACACACACACACACACACACACACACACACACACACACACACACACACACACACACACACACACACACACAACACGGCACACACACACACACACACACACACACACACACACACACACACACACACACACACACACACACACACACACACACACACACACACACACACACACACACACACACACACACACACACACACACACACACACACACACACACACACACACACACACACACACACACACAAAAACACACACACACACACACACACACACACACACACACACACACACACACACACACACACACACACACACACACACACACACACACACACACACACACACACAGTATTTATTTAGCTGTAATGGGCAATTACCGCTGAATAAATACCAGCCTAAAAGCTTGCCGTGATGAACAGCAGTATGGTGGTGTTTTGAATCAACTAAGAACCTACAATTCAAACCATTTCAACCATTTGCTGTTTTGACGTACCAGGGGCCGTCTCCGTTTGGGGCATTTTCTGAAGTTGCCTACAGGTCGTTTCACAAAGTCCATCCATGATCCCAGTGGGTCAACACGCTGGTTGTCAGAAACCTGTGACGTTTAAAATACACAACATGCGCTTTATAGTCTATGAGTCGTTTTTCTTTTTTGTCCACGTTGGAAAAAGGGCAGGAGGTTATTTTTAAACACGCTGCCAAAAAACATGGCGGCAGGCAGGTCACACTTTGATACCTGTCGCCCTTGGTTCTCACCTCTCCTGCCCGCTGTGTGTGTGTTTTAACACGGTCTAATGGCCAAGTGTGTCGTCACCGTCCCCTGCCAAATGTTTTACGTTCGGCTCATTTGTTCATTTCAGATGATTCACTAAAATGCCATGTCACTTCAAATATTCTCAATAAGCTGGGCTGAAAACAAGCAAACCCCTCTCAAACCTCTACAGATGTGAGGGTAATCCACACCAGCACCCCAGGTGGACAAAGAATGGGTCTGTGCAGGTGATCTACATTATGGGGACTGCACACTACCCTATAACGTCATGCAGCCCAGCAGCCCACGGAGCCACAACGGTTAATAAACCAATACACAACAACAAATACTGTCAACCTTGTTCCAATTTCGAAGAAGAGGAAACGGAGCCGTGGCGGGTACGAATGAGACAACAAGACGTATGTGCCGGTACAGACACATGGTTGAACCTCGCTCTGTCTTTTTACTGACTCAATATGAGCTTGTGCTCTCTATCGGAAAACATAAGACAGTTCTGAAGGATTGTACACATACACCGATGGGGTCGGGTATGACTGATGGTACGTTGCACGCTCCAAAGAAGCACATTGGAGAATGTTTGGGTTAAGAAATGTAAGGCGATATTAATATCCTTCAGTGAAAACCAACTTGAGCGTAGGCCCTAGCTCTTGCCCCTCTTCGCACCCAAACGTCAAACGATTGCGGTTGAGATTAGGGAAGGAGATAAAGACGAGTGGAGGCTCAGCTCAGCTGTCTGAGAGGGAATTTGTTTAGCTTTGGCATCAGGACACAACTCGCTTATCTGCTAAACTAACATGGCCTCTTTCTTCTTCCCTTGCGAGAGACACTCCTCCTGTTCCACCACAACCAAGTCATGTCTCAATGTTTTCCCTTTCAATGTGCTTGTATTAAAAGGAGGAAAAAAGGAAAAGTAAATTACATATTTGGGTTTGCAACATAACTTCCACCACTCCTCTCTCTTCACACCCACCCCCCCCCCCCCCCTGCCCCCCACCCCCTGCCCCCCCTGCCCCCCCTGCCCCCCCCTGCCCCACCCCCCCCCTCCTGACAGCAGACAAAATAAACAATTTAAGAGGGACGGAGCCTCTTGAAATGTGGATTTCTTTATGATTTTTTGTTGTGACTCTGAAGGCTTGGAAACAGTGTACAACAATACAGATGACTGCGAGACTTGTTATTTTCCTCACAGCCCCTCTTTAATGTTGTTTTCCTAAAACTCGTCACAAATTGGGTAAAAGTATTTTTTTTATTTTTGTTTTTATTTGCTCTGATTATATAATATTATCCTTTCCCCTCCCCGTTCTAGATGCTTCTATAAATTCTAAAACGTTAATGACTGCGGTTGGAGCAGCTAGGGCGCCATTATTCCATGCCTTAGGCCATTTTTGTATATTTCCACTGGGATTAATTGTAAAAAGTGTCTGTCAAACAGTGTTGTGAATCATCGGCACAAAAGACTCTCAGACAGTCTTGTGTGATCCAAACTTCACCCGCCCTGACGCTGACAGCTGTTGAGAAACACAGATACTGGAACCGCTTGCTGCTAATCCCGAGAAAGACGGAGCTTTGCATTACGACTTGTGTTTATGTCATAGATCATCGTGTGCTTTTTCAAATATGTCAAGCCGCACCAGTCAGCCCACACATGCTACAGATGCAGACATACAGTATAATTATATATCACACCTATTCCCTGCGTAATCCAAAAAAAAAACCACTGTAGATCATTGCCAGGAAATCAGCCGTACTTGAAGCCTGTTATCCTCTTTAGCACACATCATTGTAATTAAACTATTAAAAACCATGCCCCCCAGATATTTCTCTCTGCGAGGAAGTCAGAGCTTGGCTCAGATAATTATTACCTTGTCCGTAAACCTTCTAGGCCGCAAAATAAAAATCAATGCTAAATAAATAAGGTAATCCAAGCTGCTCAATTCCCGTCTATTTAACTTATTCTTTCTGTTCATGTGTTTTTACCCATGCATGCACCAATGATAAAGTATCTGGTCCATATTGTGGTCCAGGTGGAGGAGTCCGAAATAAAAAAATAAGTTGCCAGAACGTTACAGAAGTGTGAACGCAGACACTCACACTGCCAGTGACACGGTGCAACATGTCAGCGTCGCGCACTCAATGTTATTGAATATGTCGCAAAGTAAACAGTCTTCACTCTCATAACTCGGCAACAGAAAGTAGGCCTGCAGCTCATGGACAAGAAAAGAAGCAGATAGGTAGACTCAAGAGAGCTGAGGAGGTACACCAGGACGCTGACTTTGATCAGCACGTTGATGTGTGAGTGGTTCAAAACGGCCTTGTCTGTCAGCACACGTGAATGCACATTATTCCAGTGCTGACTGCAGAATGCGCTTGTCTGTTAGTCATAGGGCGGCTTTAAACCCTGACGACATTCACACAGTATTTTCTGTTTGTTTGTTTTGATTGGATACCGATATACTGTATATCATATTTATGCAGGGCAACAGCATTGTAAACAGGGATTGAGATAAAAGGCACGACTCTTATGTTTTATATTGTTGTGTGAAATTCTTTTCCTTTTTTTTTTCTTCTCCTTATGGGAAAGCTTAACAAATATCACATTACCCAGTAAAGACTCCACCATAGACGCAACATGCCTCGCGCTAGGTAGCCTCTTTTGTTATGGATTTGGGAAAAATTATGCTGAATTTATATGAAGCAATAAAAACTAGAAAATATTCCCCCAGGGCAGACTGCCGCCAAAAACACAAACACAACTGTTAAAACTTGTCTCCGAGGCGGTAATTGATACTGGAAGACGTAACCTGCTCAACCTTATAGCTCCCATTAACAGTGCAGTCTGAGCGGTGCTACGTTACAGCCGTATACACTCCATACGTGCCGGGTTCAAGATAACATAAAGCCTCAGCATACCGAGCGCCGTCGCGTGTTTACAGGTACTGTAGGTTTAAGGTTGGGCAGGATAACCGACAGCCTCCTCCCATAATCCTTCACTTCTATTTGCCTCATGCATCATCATGGGGATCCCTGTGCAGTCATCCATGCACCACTGCGGACGGGCCTACCCGGTTCCCCTTGAGAGAGAGAGAAGGGGGGGGGGACCCGGGAGCCTGTGTGCCTCCCATCCCCGGTCGTCACGCATCCATCAAAGTGCTCCACCCCCACACAGACACACACAAACCACCCCACCCAGTGTTCCCAGCCAGTGCACCTTATGAGGATTTGAACCAGCAACACAAGACAGTAAGTCACGGGATGCCAGCTATGCCCTCCTCCTCCTCCCACTTGTGTTTCTTACCTACTTAATAATCGTTACGATAGTGTGGCTGAGAGGAGTTTCTTCTTGGATATGATAGGGTTAGGGTTAGTTATATATATGATTGAGGGCATAGAAGAGAGCATACGGTATTAATTAAAAGATCCTAGGTATTAATTTAGGAAAATGGAGGTAATTTAAGCCTATTCCGGATGTGAAATCATTTCTGAGAGACCGACATGAATTCTTGGGAGTTATTTAACAGCACAACGAAGCACCCACGGAGTTGAAAGAGCGCTGATGGCTACCTGTGGCACATCTGTTCTGTCTACAAATTATCCCTTTAAAATGCTTGACTTGAGTGCTCATTTTCCCTGTGGGAGGTAAATTGAGCTGTGGAGAAAAAGCCAGTGGGATGGTTGGGATCCACAAGGGTTTTCCCAGTGGTTTCACCTGGGGACAGATCTTACACAGAACACCAACCAGAGCGTCATTACACCTCCTCTCTACATTTTACGTGATGCATTTGCTGTACCACATAAGTGCAGGGATGGGTCGTATTCCTCAGAGCAAGCAGAATGCAAGTGCTTTGCACATCCCGATCCTATGGTCTTGTATTACAAGTCTTTCATATGGTTTGAAAGACGACAATACTGGAAGAATTACAGGAACGAGTAGAACATCTGTCATTACACCCCAAAGCAAAAAAAAAAAATCCATGAAATAATTATGAAAATTTCAAAGCCAACATCAATGAAGTCATTATGAAAACCATAAGCGGTTGACACTGTGTTTGAATTGTGTTTGAATTCTTTCATCTTGGTTGCGTTAAAAATTATTGAAACTATGTGAAAGCTGAACATGGAATATCTGCCCGTCAGTTGCATGCAGAGTTCACATGAAATGATCAAAGGGGATACAATCATCCTGAACATCATTAGCAATTGATTCTTATTATGTTCATTACCATGATTATATTTATCATGGGAATAGTATTCAGTATCAGTATTTGGTGCTTCAGATGCGTTGTGTATTAAGAACTGTATGTATATAGCATGGCTCTTGCTGGCCAGCATTATGAAACGTAAAAGTGAAAGTAAAAAGAGGAAAAGAGGTTTGTAGTTTCTAGTCTAGTGTGGCCCTGCATGTCATGTGGCACGACATATTCCCTTCTCTATAGGTTAATCCTCTAGCCCCCAGTCTTCCTGGAGGGGATGCTGAAACACAAGATGATCCCTGATGATAATCAGCATATTTTGCCTTATTTGGCAGACATAAAGCGAATTGGTGGGGATCTTTGATACTATAGTTCTCTTCATGATGTGAATAGATTAGTTAGACTAATGGTTAAAAAAAACCCTGTATTTCTCTGTTAAAGGCTATAATAAGGCTACAGTACAAACAGACAAACACATGGTACCACTGGGGGTCGGCTCCGGAGGTGTTGGGTGAGAACCCAACAGGAGGTCATCGGTTTCCGAAAGGTCCCACACACTGTGTCATTAATCATCCCGCGGGGATGAGAGAGAGAGAGAGAGAGAGAGAGAGAGAGAGAGAGAGAGAGAGAGAGAGAGAGAGAGAGAGAGAGAGAGAGAGAGAGAGAGAGAGAGAGAGAGAGAGAGAGAGAGAGAGAGAGAGAGAGAGAGAGAGAGAGAGAGGGGAAAAACTCCCCCCTAAACCTCAGCCGTTACTCAGCCCGGCAGGCGTGATGTTTGCCTGCATCGATTACAGCCATCGCGGACCCCTGGCTGCTCGGCCAGAGGGGTCTCGCAGCATCTCGTACGAAGCGAGATATGGATAGTGATGCTGTGTATCTCATGTGTCACCACCACATTGAATGAGTAACAGACCGCTAAAGACAAGTGTAAGTCGAGGTGTAAGATAAGGTTTCGACTAATGAGAACGTGCCATGGAATTATAAACACAAAGGTTACCACAACTTGGATAGGCGTATATCTCAATGTGAGAGTAGACTGAAGTGCCAGAGAGGGGGTCTCTCACCTGAAGGTCTTCCCAACACCCTTTATAATGAGTCAGCCCCACAACACAAAACAAGAATCCTTTTGTGTTGTAAAAATAGTTTTAAATCAAAGTTACGCAACACAAACTCTTTACCTCCATAATTTTGATCAATTTCAAATGGAAAATCTGTGCAGGAATGCGGCTATGCTCAGCGGCCTGCCAGTGGACCAACCTGGGCCCCTGCCAGCTTCAAAACTGAGAGACGAGTTTCAACTGTTTCCACTGGGCACAAGGGGGGAAAAAGCTTGGGTGAATGTGAAGTATAAATGTTTAACTTGTTTAAGAATACAAATATCAGGCCAAGGCAGCACCAGTGGATATGTTGTTTTCTCTTGGACGTGGACATTGCTACAGATTTGTAATGGGATAAACGCCACCAACCGCCCAAAACAAGCATATTAACCACTTGCATGGTGTGTGGTACACAGCTTTTTTCCCTCAAACAGAATCAAGGTAGACGTGGACTAGAAACCAAGGTCTGGGTGCGTCTCAACCTCATCTTCAAGTGTTTCCCTGGCCTGTATGACGTAGACCTGAGAAGCTGACCGGGTTAGGTCACGACAAACACATGTAAACACACACACACACACAGACACACAATCACACACACACACACACACGTACACTCACACACACATACGCCCCCACGCGCGCACACACACACACACACACACACACACACAAACACATACATACACACACACAGACACAAACTTGTGCACACAAAAACACATGCGCGCGCACACGCACACATACATACACACACACACACATAGCCACACACACTGGCATGACACAGCCTCTCAGAGAGTGATTATGTCATTACAATCTGAGCGTATTCGTTAGGGACTGGATGAGAATGTGGGGGGGGGGGGGCGTTGACGGTGGGGCTGCTGGGGGGGGGGGCGGGGGGGCTAATCCTGGCTGAGGTGTCCTCTTTCAGAGCCCTTTCTATGGGGCTTTGTGAAGGGACTTGCATGACATGCTGCTCCTTTTTGTGTGTTTCCATGTGTGTGTGTGTGTGTGTGTACGTGTGTGTCTTGGTGTATGTAGTAAAAGTAGTACAGGCCGTGTGTCTCTGGCAGCATCTCTAGGGGCTGGGACAGGCCTTGTGTCTCTGGCAGCATCTCTGGGGGCTGGGACAGGCCTTGTGTCTGTGGCAGCGTCAGTCGGGGCTGGGACAGGCCTTGTGTCTGTGGCAGCGTCAGTCGGGGCTGGGACAGGCCTTTTGTCTGTGGCAGCATCTCTGGGGGCTGGGACAGGCCTTGTGTCTGTGGCAGCATCACTAGGGGCTGGGATCAGCTTTGCCTCAGGCTCCATCAGTAGGTGCTGGGATCAGCTTTGCCTCACGCTCTTGCCCGCCTAACTTTCCCAAGGAATGATGACATCAGTGCGGTAGGACGCTGGGTTGGGGGCGGGGGCGGGGCGGCCTCATGGAGACATTAAGGTAGAGGGTGAACCCAACGCCTGCGACTGGCGCTGGACATTCCGCACAAGGTCATCCTTCACAGCCTCTGCTTACATGGGGCACAGCAAGTCAAATAAACATCTCCGCCGCACTCTGTGTTCTTCCTGATACACCTTGGACTTCAGTGGCTAGTTACTGAGGCGCAAGGCGTCCCCATTAAGCTTTTACCAACTGCATAGTTGAGGCTGAAATGTATCAGGTTTTGTTGCCAACACGATGGGTGGGCTGAGAGCAAAAACAAATACCCCCCACCCCTCCCAAACCCTCCACCTATTTGATTCCAAGCAAATATGCAACACCAATAATAAACTCATAAATAACAATGGCAAAGGTCAACTACTGTTATGGAACACTGCATACTGTTGATGTTCTGCCATGTTACTTTAGGTACATGTTTTGAATGAAAACAGCTTCCCAACACAGCTATTATGGCGTATTCTGAGTGGCCAGTGGTCTGAATAGTGAACATTCTTTGTGGGAATTGAAATTGCAATCCTTTATTTTTCATTTCATTGACCGACTACAGTGCGATACAATATCTGATGCCGTTGTGCGTCGGCAGTGCTCTGCAGAATTGTGGTGGTTGATCTCACGCACGCGATATTTATGATCTATGTACATATCACATATATCAACCTCGGGATCTGGAATTTCGAGACTAAAATTGATATTTGTTATCTTTATGCAGAGGCCCCAGTAGAGGTTGTGTTATGTGTGCTTTGTGTTTTGGTTCATAGAGGCCTCCCTATAGTCCTCATGTGTTAAAGTGAACAAGGCCTATAGCTAATAGGCTTGAAACCGGGTGACGGACCCCCACTGTGCAGACTAATTGATGCATTGATCAGCCTTTAGATGTGCACATTCCTGGCATTCTTCAGGAAGTCATCCATTTAGAGTGTCACACATTTCTGTCCATGGCATTGATTGAGGATTGACCTGCAGGGCCACACCTGTCTGGCCCTCACCGGGGCTCTCCTCTGGTTTTCTCACTCACATGTTAATACATTTCCAGTATCTAATGCAATCACAATGACAAATAAAAGTGTTGTCAACTAACTTTACAATGTCGCCATAGTTCTAGAGTCCCAATATAAATAATATTGCTCTCAATATGCTCAAATATTATAATTATTATATCAGAATCACTATCACAATAATCATTATAGTAAAAACACATAATAACAAGAATATTCAGCAATACAATATTAACATAAAATGAATAATAATGATAATAATAACACTAATAATAATAATACAAACAATAATACCAAGATTTATATTAATTAAAATGATGATAATGAAAA
>OLKM01000051.1:356146-592364 GCA_900291075.1 Melanogrammus aeglefinus
CACCCGCTCAGAGATCTTGGTGGGATGAAACCACTGGGTGCTGCTGCTGGAGGTCCGAACCGGCTTTGTGGTGGTGGTGATGGTGATGGGTAGTAGATGCCTTGGATGGCCAACTGAGGTGGGGACAAATTCACTCTCTGTCCGCTGATGCTGTCAGACTGTCTGCTGCTGCTGCCTCTGCCTCTGTCTCTGTCTCTCTGTCTCTCTGTCTCTCTGTCTCTCTCTCTCTCTCTCTCTCTCTCTCTCTCTCTCTCTCTCTCTCTCTCTCTCTCTCTCTCTCTCTCTCTCTCTCTCTCTCTCTCTCTCTCTCTCTGTCTGTTTGACAAGCTCTCTCGGCCAACAGAATGATGCAGGGGCTCCACTACCACTGGCCAGAGAGAGAGTCAGGGGGGGGGGGGGCTACTCAGCTATGAAATGTGTCAAGCAGAACGGTCGTCTGGGAATGACAGATCGGCACAGATCTGACAGCAAATAAACCCATTAGTGAGATTTTTCACGCTTTCTGCTCTGTCGGGGAGGGGTGGGGTGTGAGGGCTATGGGGTAAGGGGGGCCGGTGTGAGGGAGGAGGGGGGGGGGGGGGGTAGCAGAGGGGACACAGGGGCTGCCCAGAGGAAGACACGGAGAGGAGGGTCTGTGAAACCTCAGGGTGGGGTGAGCAGGGAGAGGGAGATGGAGATGGACAGCAGGACGCTCTACTCACTCCTGTTCAGCGCTGGTGTGGTCGCCGCGCTAAAAACACAACAACAACCAAAACAAAACATCCAAAACAAGATCCAGCAGAAGCGCTGCCTTACTCGGGAGATGCAGGGGATCTGTCCATCCCACGGGCCGGCCGTGTCCAGGAGCTCAAGGGGAACACACAGTCTCTTAGTCCCAGGGAAGTTGGGCCAGGTCCGGGTTCTGCTCACTGCTGTAACTCCAACTGTGTTGGTAGCGCAGTGAGGATAGCAATGTGGCAACCTCTCTGCCTCCGGCCAAACCAATCTATAGCCAAGGTGTTCACTCGGGGTTGTCCATGCAAACTATCAAGTCCAAGAGTTGATGCACTTCTACAGCTCAAGTGACTGGGAGCCCAGAGTTGAGTTGAAGTGTGTGTGGTAGTATTCTCCTGCTGTCTGCTCCGCTGCGCTCTCCCTCTCCTCTCTCTCTCTCTCTCTCTCTCTCTCTCTCTCTCTCTCTCTCTCTCTCTCTCTCTCTCTCTCTCTCTCTCTCTCTCTCTCTCTCTCTCTCTCTCTCTCTCTCTCTCTCTCTCTCTCTCTCTCTCTCTACGGCTAGTCCCACTTTTTCCTTTGAGCAAACAGGAGGACTCACAGTGGAGTTTTATCATCACTCTTTCTCCCTCCCTCCCTCCCTCCCTCCTCTCGCCCACCCTCTCTCTAGCGCTCTTGTATTTGTGCTCTCTCTCCCTGTTTCCCTCCTTTTCATCCCTCAAATTGGCAAACCCTTCAGTTCTCTGCATTCTCTCACCAATGAAATTGTCAATTCCATTGCGACGTGGTGAAGTTCTTTGGCAGATGAGATTTGTGTGTGTGTATGTGTGTGTGTGTGTGTGTGTGTGTGTGTGTGTGTGTGTGTGTGTGTGTGTGTGTGTGTGTGTGTGTGTGTGTGTGTGTGTGTGTGTGTGTGTGTGTGTGTGTGTGTGTGTGTGTGTATGTGTGCGTGTGTGTGTGTGTGTGTGTGTGTGTGTGTGTGTGGTGTGTGGGGGGGGGGGGGGGGTAATAATTTGATAGGATAGATAGATGGCTTTCTTTGAGGAACACCTTGTGCATTGTGTGTGTATCATCTGTAATGATGAAGTGTGCACATGTGAATGGGGAAGAATTTAGAAAATGTTCTAGATTGGTTTGACATGTTCCTAAGTAAAGCTTTTCTGCTCTCAGGAAGTTCTACTATTAAATCTTAAATGAATTAGTACTTTGCAAGCATCAAAAGCTACTTTATTATTGAGCTATTATTGGCTGAGATCCATCCATAGTCAAGTGTTGTCCTTTTTGTAAACATTAATAAGACAAAGAAGGCTTCAGAGCATCAGAGTAATGTTTGGATGCATTATGTCACACACCTTGTAAATATTCGGTGTCTAAAAGAAGACTTAGTATTAGGCATTACTACCATGGATATTAATTGTACTGTTGCTTCGTTCTTATTTTTGAACACAGTGCCATCTACCGGTAGAGCATCACACAAATAAATATTGACCCTTCCAACATGGCTGCATACTTACGCCGACTAACATACTTGGCCTACTTCCGGGATGCGTCAGTGACAACGTTGACAACGTAGCAACCAGAGCCTGTCAGGTGATCTGACCAGTATCCCCAGTATGTCTAGTATCACATCGACGTTGAGAAGTTAAACTCCCACCTACAACATCTTCAGTAGTCAAATCGTCGTCCAACAGGTGACAGTCTGTCCTTCCTGGGGGTGTGAGTGTCCACGTGTACAGGAAGAAATCAGCTGCTGTTGACAGCTTTTGAGCTAAGGAAGGTTGTTGGTTTGTATGACGACTGACTGGTTTTGACTCAGCCAAAGGGATTTCATAAATTCACATCCGGGATAGATCGCTGCTTGGCAGGTGAGGTGTTCTCTACTTTGATCAAACATACGTTATTATATTGTACACCAATGCTGTCTAGGTGTTAGCCTAGTTGAGCTAGCTAGTTAGCTAGCACACAGTAACAGGAATACCGAGAGAGCTGATCATTTAATTATAAAAAATGACTGAACTGTCTCATCTACACTGGAAACCTAACAAATGATATCCACGATAACATAGCAGTCGAGTTTCTGTTTACCTTTTTTTTATTTTTTATCTTGTATCGGTTACTAGACTAGTCTATATGGTGTCATATGCTGATGTTTGGAACTAGGGCTCCGAACCTTAACGTCTGTCTGCACCCATACGGGTCTGCAGGATGTCTGTTTTAAGCCAGGTGTGGTGCAGGAGTCTCCTGTTGTGCTCCCTGCTCTGCTCTGCACTCATCCAATTACACGCACGGCCTGCCAACATGTCCGCGTTGAAGGAGAAAAACGCCAACGCTAAAGATGAAAACGAGATCCTGCCCCCAGACCACCTGAATGGGTTGAAGATGGAGATGGATGGGCACCTGAACAAGGATTTCCACCAGGAGGTTTTCCTTGGTAAAGAGATGGAGGAGTTTGACGAGGATTCGGAACCGAGACGGAACCGAAAGAAACTGATTGACATCTTTACCAAGTAAGCATCACTAAAGAGGATCAGTGTCTGTTGAACTACTCTTGTTCTGAACAGAAAGCACTGCTGACACTGCACACAAAGCAGCCGTTCTCTGTGCTGTGTTTAGAGCAGTGCTATTCTTCCTCTGGACCAGAGGATATATATTTGCATTTCATGACAAGGCCACAGCTTATAAATTCAAGCTGTGACGTCAAAATGCTGCATTCTTGAGCTCAGAGGTGAGAATGAAAATGTCACTGAGTAAGCCAAGTTAACCAAAGGATTGTTTGCAACACCTCTACAAAATGCTAATGCTTAAGTTGACCTGTCTTGACAAAGTATCCTTTTCATGAAATTACTCCGTAGTCTGTCTCACCATTGCTCAAGCTACTATTTCCTATGTTACCCATAAGCCATTGCACGGCTCAATCCAACCATCAAAACAGTGGACAGCGATGCTAAGGATGGCTGTTATCTATGGTATTCACATTCTGGTGATTCTTTTGACATTGACAGCAGCTGAAGCAAGATGATCAGGTAGAGCGTGTTCATGCTTTCCGATTTGTACGTAAGGAAGGAGGCCCGAGAGAAAAGGAGGCCAGAGAGAAAAGTAAAAAGTAAAAGCGGATAAAAAGGTTATCTGCTCCACTAGCGTCCAAGCTGTGATCTAGAGGGGGTGCACCTGCTCCATTATGGAGTGCGTTTAGCTATTTGAATTCAATTGAATGTTGCTATGTTGAAGTCGTAGAATGCAGTTGTAGAACAAACTGTTGAAGAATAAGTACATTATACTGATTTTAAAATATATTTTATAAGGAGGTATCACTCTTTTCGTTTTATATTCTGCATCACACATCCACATGGAAGGAACTGCTTCATTATCAGAAATTCTCATTTGCTTTATTTTTGTTCCAAGTAACACAGGATATTACTATATTTATGACTCTGGGTGTGCCATGTTGACATTGTTGCAACATGTTCACAGCTGTAGAAGAGGTTCCAATTATATCGTTCTAAATTTGAAATAATGAAAAAAAATGTTTACAATGATTGTGCCAACGTTGTTTGATAGGCGGATAGTGTCTTGATTGTTTGACCTGTGACGCATGCACTCGCACACATAGAAACCATTTTCCTGAAAGAAGGAAATGCTTTCTGCTAAAAAAACTAATTGGGCACCCATGACGGTGGGATAACAGTGTTTACCCTTCATGGTTATTTTCCCCCCAGCCTTTCCATATTTGTTTTACCTGATCCGTTCTGTGACTTGGTACATTTCAGTTGTCGTGAAGCCAGCTGCTTGACAAATCCCTGTCAGTTGATCCATTTTATTTTCCCTTAAATGGTATTGAAAATGGCTGTGTGAAAAAAACAAAAACTAAAAAGAAGTATTTGAGCTACACATATTTAGACTGGGGCAGATTGGACTCAGGCCAGTCAGATAAAAAGGTTTACCGCACGTCAGTGGACAGGACAGCCGGCCCGGTGCTAATCGTTCTCCCCGGCCGCACGTAAGGACCAGAGCACGGAGGACTGTTGTATATGACGTTCGGTTGTTTACGTGTTTTACAGGGTGGATTTCAACGAGGACAAGAGTGTCAGCGCCAAGGAAATGCAGAGATGGATCATGGAGAAAACCGAGGAGCACTTCCAAGAGGCCGTCAGGGAGAACAAGCTCAGCTTCAGGGCAGTGGACCCTGACAGAGACGGTGAGGAGGGGGACGGCTGGATGTGTGGCAATGGTGACAGGCGGCCAAGATCCAGCCAATGGAGACTAAACCCTTACCCTCCCTAAACGATTTCTCTGACATCAATGTTTATTGATTTCATCATTTATTTCGGCCCCTCTCTTTTTCTCTCACTATGCTGTGGTAGCTATCAGGGTTCCCCTTTTGATTTTAAGTTACTTAACCTGCTTACCTCTATCCCTAAACTCTTTTAACTATCCAAATGCGTATAACATAAACCTAAACAATGGGTTTTTTTATGTTAAAAAATAAATCAATAAAATCCCCATGTCTGTGGTCCACAATATTATAAAGCCCCCACTCTCCGCCCCAACCTATCACGGAATTCTAATGTAAGGATTTTTGCAATTTCCTTTTGCATTGAAGTGATTATAATGTCGGCCAGGGCTCCCAAGTGTTGCAGAAATTGTTTTGTGCCGTCGTGATTCTGATCTGGGCACTAACATTTGAATTGTTTTTTAATCCAGGTCATGTCACATGGGATGAGTACAGAGTCAAGTTTCTGGCCAGCAAGGGACTCAATGAAAAGGAAGTTGCGGAGAAGATAAAGAACAACGAGGATCTCAAGGTGGACGAGGAGAGTGAGTGCGCAGCGATATGCTTATGCAGCTCCTCTTTCACACCCACCTCTGACCCTATTCAACGCAGTGATTGAAGAGGTCTGCAGCCCAGCTTTTATAGGCGAGCGTGAAAGTGCTGCACTTTCCAAGCTTCCACCTCCACAATATGAAGAACATACTGACATTGTCGCAAAGCCTTTGGACAGCGTCGCATAGTTGGCAGGGACACGGCGGTTGAGTCTGTGTTTGCCATCATTTCCATTCGATGAGAGTTGTGTTGTTAACTTTATCTGTTATGCATCATTAACCGCAATCAATACGAATGATCTCACCGGTCCATTCTGCCTTGCAGCTCAGGAGGTTCTGGAGAGCCTCAAAGACCGCTGGTTCCAGGCCGACAACCCTCCGGCCGACCAGCTGCTCAATGAAGAGGAGTTCCTCTCCTTCCTCCATCCGGAGCACAGCCGGGGCATGCTCAAATACATGGTGAAGGAGATCGTCCGCGACCTGGGTGCGTCACACACACACAACACACACACACACACACACACACACACACACACACACACACACACACACACACACACACACACACACACACACACACACACACACACACACACACACACACACACACACCCCCCTACCCCTACCCCTACCTCTCATCGCGGTACTCCCGTTGAGGCGCTAACCGTGTGCGCGCCGTCTTGTGTTTTGTGTCGCAGACCAGGACGGCGACACCAAGCTGACACTGTCGGAGTTCATCTCCCTGCCCGTGGGCACGGTGGAGAACCAGCAGGCGCAGGACATCGACGACGACTGGGTCCGCGAGAGGAAGAAGGAGTTCCTGGAGGTCATCGACGCCGACGGAAACGCCATCGTTACGATGGAGGAACTGGAAGTAGGTGGAAGTGGAGAGAGATCCTGTGTTGGTGAAGCCTTGCTGGGATTTTCTTCCCCAACAATCTGTGAATGCGTTTCCCATTATCAGGTTTTTCTCAATAAAAGGATTATTGTCCATTGTGTATCAAGCATAACAAGCGTCTATCACTTAAAGAGTCACTTATTTGTTCAGCATTTCACTATATTGATAATTTACACCGGAAAGGCTCTTGGGAGTTTGTGCCCAAGATGAATTTGGGGGAGAATTGGGAGGGAGTGGGGTTACATGAGCAGGCTGAAGTGTATCAACCAAACGGGACGAACTCCTGACCATTTCTTCCTTCTGTGTTGTGTCCCGTTCCTCCTCGCACAGGAGTACATGGACCCTATGAACGAGTACAATGCGCTCAATGAGGCCAAGCAGATGATCGCGGTGGCGGACGAAAACCAGAACCAGAACCTGGAGCTTGAGGAGATCCTGAAGTACAGTGAATACTTCACCGGCAGCAAGCTCATGGACTACGCCAGGAACGTTCACGAGGAGTTCTGAACACCAGGCCTGCCGTAACAGCCCCCCACCCCCCCATTCCCTCTTGAACTGAACTACTCAGTGTGGGGGGCGGGTAACTAACACATACTCTGTTCTATGTTCAATCATGTGCTTGAAGCCCCCCCCCCCCCCCCCCCACACACAACTCAAAGCGGACTCAGACCAAGATGTTTAAATATTGTAATTGCTGCCTACTGTCAATTGGGCACTACCATGCTCTGCCTACAGTCCAGTCTGAATTATTTTTGATGTTTCTAAGCCCCCACTCTGTGTGTGTGTGTGTGTGTGTGTGTGTGTGTGTGTGTGTGTGTGTGTGTGTGTGTGTGTGTGTGTGTGTGTGTGTGTGTGTGTGTGTGTGTGTGTGTGTGTGTGTGTACACTCTGGATATTGTCCTTGTTATTGAGCCGAAATTCATTATTAGTAGCAAGTCTTTCTTCCAGTTACTGGATTTAATTCTGCAATCACTGTTTGGTTTTGACTGGTATAGTTGTATACAATGTAAATACTTGCCCATTTTCAAAAATTCATGCCTCTGGCAGACGGACTGAGAACAGTTGAATGTGAGCCGCTGAAAGGACTACACCCTCAGAGAGCCACTGGTAACACGTCCAGTATACAACTGAAGCACAATGAATTAGTCACCTTCCCATTGTTTCTGCCTTCAAAGTATTGCCAGACGAATAATTGATACGTCCGACCGTCCCTGTGCCATGATGACTCTCCTCCGTCCCTCGAGATGTCAAATCAATTGATTGATCGCTTTTCTGTCAATACTTTGAAAGAGGGTGTAGATTTGAAAAGTCAGAAGTATATTTAATGAGAAAAATAAACTTATTTAACCAATCTTCATTGATGGACAAAAACTGTAAATATATCATGAACGCAAATACTTAGTCATTTAGAAAATGTGAATACATCTAAAACGGCTGTTCTGTTTTCCTACCAGCCAACCATCGAAATAATTTGTGCTTGTATTAATATTAAATATATTACAATTTATAAAGCTTTCAAATATCACATGGATTTGTTTTAGTCAGCATCTTTGATTCTGGGTTTTTGTTGCACTGAATTCCAACTTAATTTAATTAAAAGTTCCAGGGGTCCTTGATCACAAACCATAAGCAGATCGTTGAATGTTTTCCTCCTTGTGTTCTGTAATGCTCAGGCAAACTCATCTGAACTGCAAAATACCCCAATATGTTCGCAGAATGTGACAAAACTTTATTAAAAATCGTATTGCGAATGGACTTGCAATCATTAAACCTCTGTTATTAAATGCTTTGCTACTTACCTCGAGGATTAGTGTAGGTTATGTCTTCTGGGCCTGTAGCATGAATAGTTGCCATGGAAAAGGTTATTTTGTTTACTTGTTATTTTGGTACAAGTTATAACAGCGGTTTGAGCCACTGCATTTTCCCAAGCCGCCTGAAAGCCTTCATAACAATGTATGTATTGAAACAAACCAATTGTAGTCATTTTCTTTAAACAACTAAACGTTAAAACTTTTTGTTCTGTTTAATTGTGTGTGTGGGAAAGGGATCAAACATTTCTCCACAAACAGAAGCCTGAGGAAGACCCAACCGTTCTGAGAGGGCAACGGCTGGTAGGTCATTTAAATAAAACTTGTCTTTATGGCTATTTGCTATTTCAACCACTAGGCCTAACGGGCCCCACCCTCCTCGACCATTACATTATTCACCTGTTCAGGACCTTGAGGCTCGATGTGCCGACCAAGAACTCCGCAAGGCGTTACATAAGGAGAAGGAGGCGGCCATGAGAGATGACAAACTGACCGTAGTACCCTTCCTAAAGGTACCTAGGATAGCGCCCCCATGCAGATATCCGGGTCAAATCTCCTCTAATTAAATGGTATCAAAGATAAAAATTAAAAATTGTTTTAAAGCATACACTATTTTACTTATCTGTTGCATACAACTGTCCTCCAGAGCAATGACGTACAACGAAGTCGGGCTGAACAGCAGGCAAAAGAAGAAAGAAAGCGGATTAACGAGTTGGAGCGCCAGAGATGCACGCTCATACAGGGGTTAGAGGCCCTCCGCCTGCGAAAGGCGAGGCTGGACAGAAGCGTCCGGCAGCACGCTGTATTCGCTGCCTATGTGAAGAAAGTGTCTCAGTCTGTTAAGCAAGTGCGTCAGTCTCGACTAAACGTTGTGATATCATTAAGAGATATCTGTTTCATTGTTTGCATATGCTACGTTTTTGTCCCATAATCAACGTTCATGTCCAAACGTCACAGGAACCTGCCCAGTTAATGCACAGCTTCGCTACCTTGATGCACTGCGCAAATAGATTGTTGCAAATCATGCAAAACAACCTTGACTGCGCACAGAAGGCCCGCTCTGAGTACGCCTTCCACCATCAACAGGCAGCTGACGTTATATTGCGCGGTAATAACGCATTGGGAGCATTGCAACGCGATTTGGACAATGTTCAGTATATCAGGATGAATATGGTAGGGCAGATCTGAGGTAGTTTGGTATGTTTTGACAATGCCACTGTTGTGTCTGCATTTAAGAATTTGATGTAATCAAAGTAAAGTCACATGATTGACAGGAAGCCCAATGGTCCCATATTCTGGACACTGCTGCCAAGAAGACCCTGGAGTTGGGGACCATCAAAATGGCCTCTCTTAACTTATCCCAATTCGTGCACAATTCCAAGAGCGGTTATCCCCTTGTAGGCCAGGAGGACACTGTGAAACATCTGGAACAGGTAGGCCTAACGTTGTCTAGATGGTCTTAAACAACCCTCCTTCGCCGTGGTCCAAATGTTAACATTTTCCTCCTCGTATAGGTCAAGACCTTCATAACCTATTCGACTGATGTCCTTTTGGCAGTAAGAAAAACCCAGGAAGCACTGAAACCACGAATGTGAAGAAAGAAAAAGGGGCAAAAGCAACTATGAATCATAGAATACACTATAGGCCTACATCTGATGAACTTTACACAGAGTTTTTATTGCGTACATATTGGTTTGGTGGCATCCTGTGTTTGATGACGTCATTTAGTGAATCACAACACAGCAGGCTTCACCATATTTTTCATATTAATTGGTTACCTAATAAACATCAATTTATCTATATCTCTATGAATCACCTCCATTATTAGCTCATTCACAATGTGAATTTAAACCATAAAGAATGAATGTTAACAATCAACAAGTACAACTTGAGATACCCAATACCATTTGGTTTGTGCATATGTGTGCGAAAGACACTCTTAAAGACACCACAGGGAAATGTGTCTTTACTGCTCAAACTATCATTGAGAACATGTTATCGCACAAACAAAAACAACACGTCTCACTGTCCTGCCCCTCACTGTCTACCTCACTGTCCTCCAGAGGTGGGGGTAAGTCACTCATGTGCAAGTCTCAAGCAAGTCCCAATCACTGTGGTGAGAATCAAGCAAGTCACAAGTCAAGTCATTGCTCAGGTCAAGCAAGTCACAAGTCAAGTCATACAAAAATCTGATGATCTAACCCAGTTTCCACATTTAAAAATCGGTAAAGAGAGTGGTTCATAAGTTGACTTTTATTTCAACATTAACAATAACAATGTCTTAACATTAACAATAACTCAAACTATTGCAAAACATTCCAAAACCATTATGTGAATAGTTTGAAAATGTTTTTTATGATCATTGATCATATGATCATAATTTCTAACTTAATCTAACTTTAAAAAAAGTCATTTTGAGTCATCTGTCTCAAGTCTAAGTCAAGTCTCAAGTCATGAAGACCAAGTCAAAGTCAAGTCGAGTCTTTTATCAGTGTTAGTCAAGCAAGTCTCAAGTCCCCAAATTTGCGACTCAAGTCTGCCTCGAGTCAAGTCATGTGACTCGAGTCCCCCATGTCTGCTGTCCTCCCCCACTGCCAGCGGTATGTTAACCTCACTGGATCACCTACATCGTCTTTGTAAGCTTTTGTTTCCACCTACCAAGCATGATCTTACACCTGTAGGACCAGGCCTAATGTCATCATAGACACCTTTGACCGGATTCAGAACACACTGACACATCATCATATTACATGACAGTATATACTTATTTTGTATCTAGGATACTCTAGTTACATACAGTACATACAGTACATACATACATACAGTACATACATACATACATACATACATACATACATACATACATACATACATACATACATACATACATACATACATACATACATACATACATACATACATACATACATTACAAACATTCATAAGTGTAACAATAGAAGAAAAAGAAACATTGCTTACACTTAACGCATATTTATATTACCACAATATGTTGCCATAGAGAATTCAGTAAGGCAAGTGGGTTGTGTTTGCAGATTGCAAGCACTTCTATATATTCAGAATAAAAGCAAAATCTACTAATCATTGTCCATGACATTAAGTGCTAAAGGTTCAACATCACAGTTTTATTTTACATATAGATCTTTAAAAAAATAAAACAGGCAAGATACATTGATGTAAACAAATAATTAACAATGTACAGCCATCAAAGTTAAATATATTTGTTATACAATATTCAATTTCACATTTGATTAAATAAGAATTGAAAGTATTTCCTAAAAGAGAAAAATTATATAAAAAAAAGGACTTTAAAACACATTGTAAACGCCTTGAGGTCCCCTTGTGATGACCTCATACTTCTTTCCAACTGGTCGGTCCCCATGTGATGACCTAATACTGCCACCCTCCTGGTCCCCTTGAGATGACCTCTCAGTGGGTTCCTCCTCCTGGTCTTGTGAACAAGAGACGGCCCCTGGCCTGTGGACTCCTCACAGGAAAGGATACTGGTTAAGCTTGCGTGGGTAGGGGGCACTTGAGTGATGGAAGTGCGCTCCAGCCAGCTGCTGCTGCTGGTGGAGGTGGTGGTGGTGGTTGAGGTTGCTGCCGTAGGGCCCGGGCATTGGTCCCCCCAGCGCCAGGCCCCCGTTCTTCGGCAGCAGCCCCACGGAGGCGTAGGCCCCGCCGGCCCGGGCCAGGCTTGACGATGCCCCCTGCATCTGGTCCACGGTCTGGGAGACGGAGGCCAGGGCGGCGGAGGCCGGGTAAGCGTAGAGGCCGGGCGCCGAGCTGAAGAGGGGAGTGTCGTGGAGCCGGTAGTGGGACTGGGAGACGGGCGCTGGGTAGTTGGGCGGGCGCGGCCTCAGGGCCCCGCTGCCGATGCCACCTCCTCCCAGTGGGTCCAGCGACGAGGACAGGACGGTTGGCTGGACCTGAAATGACCAAAGCTGCTGGTCGTACATCGTATCAGGATAGGTCTGTCATACTGTTCATCTTATCTGTAGAGGTACCGGCCTACTGTTAATCAAGGCATTATCGGCAGATCATAAAAACACAAAACAAGCAAGGGTTTACCAGGGTGAGAAACAGGAGGGTGTACCAGGGTGCAGCGGGCTAGTAACAGAGGGGTGTCCCAGGGTGCAGCGGGCTAGTAACAGAGGGGTGTACCAGGGTGCAGTGGGCTAGTAACAGAGGGGTGTACCAGGGTGCAGTGGGCTAGTAACAGAGGGGTGTACCGGGGTGCAGTGGGCTAGTAACAGAGGGGTGTACCGGGGTGCAGTGGGCTAGTAACAGAGGGGTGTACCGGGGTGCAGTGGGCTAGTAACAGAGGGGTGTACCGGGGTGCAGTGGGCTAGTAACAGAGGGGTGTACCGGGGTGCAGTGGGCTAGTAACAGAGGGGTGTACCGGGGTGCAGTGGGCTAGTAACAGGTGTACCTGACTGAGGTTTAGAGGCTGAGTTCTGCTCCACTTTGTCTGCTGATGGCGTTCGGCTGTGGAGTCCCCGGCTGACTGGCTGACCTGCGCAGAGTCCTTCTTGGACTTAGCAGAGCCGCTCAGAGCCGGGTCTAAAGTAAAAACAGGATCCACACACACACACTCAGTGCCAACCATGCCATTCGGAACGGCCCATGTTTATATATTTTGTTCGATATACTTATAACGATTCTCCCAATCAATGGTTTGGTTCATTCCTTTTTTTTTTTGTTGCTGTTCTGAACCAGCCTACTAAAAGGCATTTGAACATGATAAGAACACTCATGTGTTCAGAGCGGGGTGGGACGTTGGTCGGGGAGTGGCCCCCTATGACATGCAGTACATGATCCCCACCATGCGTACCTGCTGCTCTGATGCTTGAGGCGTCCCCGGGCTGGCTCTTCACAGTGGGCATGATGACGGCTAGACACTTGGAGGCCTGGGGCCCCACTTGGGGGCTCAGGGGGCTGCTTGTGGAAGAGTCGGAGGAGTCGTGCACTGTCACACAGCTGATCACGTTGGTCCGCTGGCTGGGCCTGGAGCTGTGAGTGTCGGGGGGGTGGGGGAGAGCAGAAGGAGAGCAGAAGAGATGGTTGTAACGGTTGTAAGTGTTGGAAACTGTCATGTCAGATCACGGCCGAGGAACAGCAATATAGAATGAATACATTAATGCGTGAGCATTTTGACATTGCATTTATTCAGAGCTTTTCAAGATACCCAAAGCTCTCACAGTGTGTGTGTCTATGTCTCTGTATAGTGTGTGTGTGTGTGTGTGTGTGTGTGTGTGTGTGTGTGTGTGTGTGTGTGTGTGTGTGTGTGTGTGTGTGTGTGTGTGTGTGTGTGTGTGTGTGTGTGTGTGTGTGTGTGTGTGTGTGCGATCCACTACAAAGTACAAAAAGCATGGAGAGGATTTAGCAGTAAAAGGATGTATCTTTAACCTCAAAGTGAAGTTCAGCTAAATATCAACGACATGCAAATATTGAGAAGTTGGGATTAGATATTGTGGGGTATTTTATTAATACCATCATCATGTTATACATTTGATATGACTAAAGAGGCGGCATTACAGGAGATGAGGGAAAGTTATTAAAATAAACCCATTACAGAGAAGGAGTTCTGCCTTGGTAAAACGGATTATCAAGCGTCTGGCGGGAGGTGTTACTATGATGGAATTAGCACAAAAATGATGTTGACATTAAATGTGATGATAAACGATTTCTCTTTCACTTGATGGCGATAATGCAGAGAGGAGGATCCAAGGTTAGCCAGCTGGCTCCGAGAAGATGACCCCGCCAGTCTCAGATTGAACAACTGAGAACAACCTTGAAGAAGATAACTACTGTAATAAACATACAAGGCTAGTCCACATCGCCTCAATAATACAGATAGATACAGTCTTAAAGATAGCATTTGACCAAAACTCAAAACAGTGTACAATCATTTAAAAGCAGTGATATTTATCATACAGAGAAGGCACAACGTGAACTCAGGATGAATCAACAAGCATGAGCGAGGCAGTTAAAGCAGGAAAGAAAAGGCAAGTAAAGCAGGAGAACAGGATAAATAAGTATGGGGGTACTGACCAGGCTGCCAGGACCTTGCTCTCCTCCTCCTCCTCCTCGTCAGAGTCGCTGTCGATGGTGATGATGCTCGCCGCTGGGCTGGGCGTGTCGGAGATGACGATGGGCTGGGAGCGGTCCCCAGAGGGGGGCCTGCATGGGGGGGGGGGGGGGGGGGAAGGAACCCAGGTCAGGACAACACGGGACTGAAGACGAGGGCTGAACCCACGAAAAGGATCAGTGTGATGAACAGATTATGCAACGCCTGGGATTCTTTGGAGCACTTATTGCTTATTTGTGATGGTCTGTAGTTTAAGTTTAATGTAACAGGCGTACACAATTCACATGTATTGATTGATTTATGTATTCTTTTATTTTATTGATACATTTTCGTATGCATTAACTGCAACCTTTCAGGTTTAGCTCATTCCAGAAGCTGATTGATATGGGATCAATCGTGCAGCCCTACTGAAGACACAGGAGACCCCATCGTCCGCTGCATCACGGTACCTGGCCCTGCAGTCCGAGTGCCGCGCCTTGGACCTCCTGGCCTGCTGGGCTCGGGGATGTGTGGAGGAGGCGGTGGAGGGGTTGGGGTTCAGGTTGGCACCGTGGCGCCCCGCAGACACCTCCTGCTGATTATCATACTGGCTGCCATGACGACCCCTGCGGAAGGGAAAAACCTCTTGTGATGATCCTTACTATTAATATTATTATTATTATAATTATAATTATCATTTTTGTGGCATCATTCTCAGTATCAGTAACATACTACTACACCTCCCGGGTGAATAGTTTCCCGCTAGTCAAACTAAGCAAAGAAGTGTATTCATTGGTTTGCAATGGGTGTAATTCCAGCTCACCGCCAGGTGTGTGAAGCCCCCATGGGGGGGTCAGACACCAACGCCTGGCCAGGGGCGTGGAGCGCCATCTGCTGCCAGCTGGAAGGGATGACGATCTGCTGGGTCCCAGCTGGCCAGCCCTGCTGGGAACACACACACACACGCACACACACACGCACACCCACGCACACATACACACACGCGCGCACACACACACACACGCACGCACACACACACACACACACACACACACACACACACACACACACACACACACACACACACACACACACACACACACACACACACACACACACACACACACACACACACACACACACACACACACACACACACACACACACACAATCATACAGAGCAGTTTCAGGTTGCGTGTGTGTGTTCAGAGCCCGGCTGGCTGACTGAAACTCAGCAGATACACACACAGAAAACCGGAAACTGTTCCATATGATTGGAAACAAGGAAAGCTCATCCATTCCCTAAAACCTTGCAAACTGCCTATGTTAACCTTATCATCGCCACACTACAGACCCTTGTCACAGTTAAGTAAACACAGCATAGGCAGGGTTTGGATCTTCAGATGCTATGCATTTTCTGTGTGTCAAAGCACCAGCAATGGTTTAGTATTAATCCCCCACGGTCAGAGTGTTTTATCTTCACTGGTTCAGTCCTAAACCTCCATGGTCAACGTGTGTTAGTTTAGTCCTAGTCCTCCATAGTCAAAGTGTGTTAGTTTAGTCCTAGTCCTCCATAGTCAAAGTGTGTTAGTTTAGTCCTAGTCCTCCATAGTCAAAGTGTGTTAGTTTAGTCCTGGTCCTCCATAGTCAAAGTGTGTTAGTTTAGTCCTGGTCCTCCATAGTCAAAGTGTGTTAGTTTAGTCCTAGTCCTCCATAGTCAAAGTGTATTAGTTTAGTCCTGGTCCTCTATAGTCAAAGTGTGTTAGTTTAGTCCTGGTCCTCTATAGTCATACTGTGTTAGTTTAGTCCTAGTCCTCTATAGTCAAAGTGTGTTAGTTTAGTCCTGGTCCTCCATGGTCAGTGTGTTGTCTTCACTGGTTCAGCCCTCAGCCTCCCCTCCAGCCTCTAGGTGACCCGTGGGGTGGAGCCCCGGTGTCGGGGGCCTACCTGGGCCAACATGCTGGGCTGTATGTGGAGGGGCTGCGGGGGCTGGTTCTGGGGGACCAGGGGAACAGAGTTGTCCACCCTCACTGGGTAGCCAGAGTGCTTGTTGGAGGGCTGCAGACCTGGGGAACATGGAGGGCCATGATGTGATTAGGGATGTTTATCAATGACATAACTCTGTATAATCTATACGATGTGGGTTTGAAACCTTTTCTGATATTTTTTGTTCACTGGTGCCAGCTGAGTTTGTGTTAGCCAATCACGCGTGCACAGATCCCAAACGAGGCGAAAGAAAGGGAAACACCCCCTTCACCCAGATTTTAGCTTGCCTTACCATCCGTCTTCAAACTCAGTCTAAATCTAATCTAAAGTCTCATTTGTGAGACTCAAATTGAGTAAATCTCTCTTTTAACCTTAATCACTCAATGTCAGAGAAACAGAATGGTGAATAGTGTGCGGTATGTTCACATGTTTTCTCTAAACTGGTACATAGCTGAAGCAGGTTTAGGCCCAATCCCATTTCTACCCCTTACCCCTTCCCCTCCCCCCCTGTTTTGAAGGGGTAGAAATGGGATTGGGTCTAAGGCCCAATCCCATTTCTTCCCCTTACCCCTTCCCCTTACCCCTTCAAAACAAGGGGGAGGGGTAGGGGAAGGGGTAAGGGGTAGAAATGGGATTGGGCCTTAGCCTACGACCCTTGCACCATAATGCCCTAGGACACCGTCACGAGAGGTGAATGGTCCTTACCCTGGATGGTGGGCGGGCAGACGATGAGGGTCTGCTGGAAGGGTTCGGCCTGGCCACAGAGCTGGGGGGCTCTGCTCTGCGGGGCCAGGCCGGGGATGTTAATGGTGGCCTGCTGGTAGAGTCCCGGCGGGTAGTTGAGCAGCGGCACCGTGCTGCTCAGGGACAGAGACGGGCCCCCGGAGGAGGCCATCTGGAGGGGAGGGGGGCCGCCAAACGGGGATGGTTGTTAATGGGGGGTTTGGTTATGCCCCTTGTTTAAAGGTGCGGTATGTACGACTTGAGAGTTGTGAAGGGAAAGTGTGGAGATGAGAGGTAGATTTAGAAAATAAACAACCCCAAAAGAAACTCCCTCCCTCCCTCTCTGCTCTCCTCCCTCTTTCTCTGCTCCCTCCCTCCCTCTCTGCCCCTCTCTCCTCCCTGTCTCTCTCCTCCCTCCCTCTCCCCTCCCTCTCTCCTCCCTCCCTCTTCCCTCCCTCCCTGCTCTACCCTCTCTGATCCCTCCCACATTTCTCCACCATTGAGATGATACGCTGTATACACAAATGGGATTAACATGCAAGATGAACCAATCAGGTAAGAGAATATAGCTGATGGATGGCTAGGCCATTCAAATAATAGCTCTTAAATCATACCCTCAGCATCGTTAATCATACACGCTTATATAATAGCCCTTAAACCTTCCCTTTAAGAATGATTGTGTGAGAAATAAGTGTAAAATAAGTGAGATGGGCGCATGGGCCTCGTGAGATGAGACCACCCGACGGTGTGGGTGGGGGGACTGGGACCTGGCTGTGTTGGTTCAGCTGGCTGCTGAAGGTCACGGTGAGGTTGGCCGCACCACTCGGGCCGGTGCTGCCAGCGAACAGGTTCTTGTTGTTGTCGAAGGCGGTGCAACGACGCTTGCATATGTCCATGTTCTGGAAGCAGGACTTCACACTGCACGGTGCAGACATCGTGTATCGTTACTATGACGTAAAACTAAATTCAATCTAGTACATCGTGATTGATGATTTCGATATCACATTGCCTTCTTAATTCAATGAAAGTCTTTATATATATATATATATATATATATATATATATATATAATATATATATATATATATATATATATATATATATATATATATAATTATATATATATATATATATGAAGGTTCCAAAATGGACATCCACTAACCAGAAGCTGTTTGATTTAGATGTAATATAGCATGGCAGGTTGATTATTATTACTAACTTTGGTCCCTGTATATACGGATGGATTTGTTTTCAATGCTTTAGTAACAGGGCTTGAAAGGGTCAGGGTCTCCCAGAACTTTTCCAAACGTATAAAATCAGGATAATATCCAGGTTTTTTCAACCAATTAGATCGCTCAAAATCATAAAAAAAAATTTGACCAATCATATCGCTCAAAATATATCGATATTTGGACCAAACAGAGAGCTTATTATGTTGTGTGTGTGATTCCAGTGTGTGCTGCGGGACGCCGTACTGGGAGCTGTGGGGGAAGGTCAGCAGGTGGCTCATGGTGACGAAGGGGTGGTTGAGGGTCTTGATGGGCGTGACCCTCTTGTCCGCGTCCAGCGTGAGCATCTTCTTCAGCAGGTCGATGCACTCCCGGCGGTCCGCCTTCTCCGCCTGCACGTCCGTCCCATCCAGGTGGGTCATGTTCACCTGCAGCATGTGGCGGAAGAGGGGGGGATTTGAAATACGAGCACTGTCCAAAATACGAGCTGCTACCTTCATTACTTTAACTCTATATCTCAATAACTCATTTGTTACACTATATTACACATTCACATTTTGTGATTAAACCAAAATGTTATTTTTGGGGGAGCTCAGTGCCTTTAATGGCTTACATACTGTACATGTACTAATGTAACATATTTTAAATTTGATTAGATTATTTGGTTGTAACAGCAGCACACATGAAACAAAAAACAAAACAGGTACATAGACAGGCATTGTTAACAATGGGAAATCAAATCAAAATAGAATAACACAATTAAGTAATATTATAAATGAAGAATGAAGGAAAATATATATATATTACAATATTTAAATAAATATGTTAGGTACGATAGACATTGAATGTATGCAAATGCACATTGAAATAATGTAGAGAAAGTAATGCATGATAAACAATGGAGGGCAATGTATGGCCTTCATTCAATAGTGTACACTGCATAGAGTTAAACTCAAAGAATTGCAACCGACGTAAAGTTAAAAGGGAATAAAAGCGTGTGTCCTCCTGACCTGCATCATGTCATCCAGACAGTTGAAGATGTACTTCCTCGCCTCCTTGGACTTGATCCCCATCTCCGCCTCGTGTTCTGTGGGCGTCTAGAGGGAACAGGGCCAGAGCAGCGGCCTCAGTGTGAGCCAAGCGAGATGCTACAAAGAGTCCCTGTGGCTGAACGCTCATGCTAGCGCCAGGGCTACCCACTTTGAGTCTCCACAGGGGGTAGCTGGCGTCAGGCCCCCTGTTGAAGAAACGGCTGCTCTTTGTCCCGGCGCTCAGCAGGTACTCCGCCGGGAGGCCCTGGGTCTGTGAGATGTAGCGGATCTACCGACGGCCAACAGACACGTGTCACAACACTGTCCGCCAGGGCGGCAGGATTATGGAGAGGGCCAAGATGACTGCATGACAGTTCAGCAATTACCAGCACTCAACGCAACTACCTCTCCCTATTTCTTTTTTAATTTTACAACAAAAGGAGAATGATTGGCTGAAGCCTCTTTGTGCTGGAAGACTACACACTTGGAAATACTTGCAAGTAATCAGTAAAACATTATGTGTTTTCTCTTCTCTCGGAGTGAAGCTGGACTTGTCCTTGGGCAAAAGCAGCTAAGGAATGTTAAGGTTTGTGGTCAATACAACCACGTGGCACACAGTGTGTGTGCCTGTGTGTGTATGTGTGTGCTCCGTAGAGAGGTGTTGCTGACCTGGTCGTACTCCGAGGCCCCGGGATAGAGGGGCCATCCCAGGAACAGCTCAGCGATCACGCAGCCCAACGACCACATGTCGATGGCTTCACAGAACGGCAGTCCCAGGATGATCTCTGGGGCTCTGCAAACAAGAGCACGTTGGGACAAGATCCCACACAGGAGGACACACTCACACAACCACACACAACACAATCAGACACAAAATACAATACTCCCACCAAAATGAAAATAACTCAACCTGTTATTACAGTAACATCAATGACATCGTTTTAAGGCCACTTTAAAGGAAAACCAAACCCTTACACTACTTACTTATACATCGGTTGGCATTAAATGACTCCCTCTGTAGGTTAACCACATGCTACTGTATGCATTATCTTTCATTGGCTGATATGGTTACCACCCGGTCAGCTGGTAATAACACATTGATGCAACATACTTGTCCAACGCTTAGTGAAACTAAACTGGCCTATGATAGCTGATAGCACTGAATATGTACTAGCCAGTTCTGGTTACTCTATCCTTAATGGCTGTCCAGCCATTTTCTTGCTCAATGACGATAACCCCGAACCCACGAAAGAACCAATTTCCTGGAAGCACGCGAATATGACGGCTGAAATAATAGGCTACCGAAACCGGCAGCCCTGCCCCGAGAAGGACCCAGAATCAGCCTTTTAAAACAGGGCCCTGGTTCTCCTATGAAGGTCTCCCACCTGTAGTAGCGCGACTGCAGATAGGTGGAGCACACGGCCTTGGACACGTGGCTAGCCGAGCCGAAGTCGATGACCTTGACGCGGTAGGGCTGGCGAATGGGGTCCACCAGCATGATGTTCTCTGGCTTCAGGTCGGCGTGGATCAGGCCCAGGCTCTTGAGCTTCATCAGCGCCGTGGCCACCTGCTGCAGCACGGGCCGGATGGACTTGAGCAGCAGGGGGCTGAACTTGCTGTGCTTGAGGAAGTCGTACAGATTCTGCTCCAGCATCTCAAACACCAGGCAGGTGTGGCTCTTGTGCTGGAAGCACTCGTAGGAGCGCACAAAGTTGAACTCGTCGGCGTTCTCCGTGCTCAGCCGACTGAGGATGCTCACCTGCAGGAAGGGGGAGGGAGAGCGAGAGAGGGAGAGACAGGGAGAGAGGGGAGGGAGAGAGGGAGAGACAGGGAGAGAGAGGGGGGAGAAAGAGGGAGAGACAGGGAGAGAGAGGGGGGAGAGAGAGGGAGAGACAGGGGGAGAGAGAGGGAGAGGAAGAGAGAAGTGACAGGGGGAGGGAGAGGGGGAGTGAGAGAGGGAGAGACAGGGAGAGAGAGGGCGAGAGAGGGGAGGCAGAAACAAACATGGAGGAAAAATATAGCATTTAAAATGACTCCAACCTCTGCATGTTATTTACAAACACACAGTGCAACCATCCACTAATACAAACTGTGTAATAGTGGATACTAACATTTATTTTATCTTTGCTGATAACTAATGATCATCTCTTTATTTGGAGAAAAAACATTCCTTCTCTTCGTCGGCCCTGTGAGAAAACACTGTTCAGCCGTTCACTGACATTGCAGGCACACTCTCACCCTCCTCATGTTTGAACCATCACCTCTATCTGTCCTTGGCGGGCGTAGGACGGGTGGTTCTTCAGGATCTTGATGGCCACGATCTCGTTGGTGCCTCTCTTCCAGCACTTGGCCACCTGGCCGAAGGTCCCGCGGCCCAGGAACTCCAGCACCTCGTAGCTGTGGGCCACCGAGCATAGGATCTCATGCTGCACCAGCTGGTAGTCCCCCTCGCTGTGGGAGCTGCTGCTCTTGGCCGCCGAGGTGGAGTGCACCAAGGACTGGGTCCCTGTGGTGGTGGTGGTGGTGGCGCGGCGGTGGTGGTGCCGCCTCCGCCTACTCCTCCCCCCGCTCCACCCCCGCCAGCAGCAGCAGCGGCGGCGAGGCGGTTGTTGGTCACCACGGGCGCCGAGAGCTCCTCCAGGATCTGCACGCTGTCGCTGCTGTCCGCCTCCTCGCTCTTCCTCTTCAGGCCGTACTGCTGCCGGGCATAGAGGTCGCCGGGCGGGGCCGCCACCGCCGCCGCGGGCGGAGCCACCGCGGGCGGAGCCACCGCAGCCTCCTTGGCCCGGCGGAGGGAGGAGGAAGAGGCTGAAGAGGAGGAGGAGGACGAGGAGGAGGTGGAGGACGGAGGGCCGCGGAGGCTTCCGGTGCTGTCGGCCGCTCGCACCACTGTCTGCTCTCTGGGGGGGCCCGGCGGCTGGAGGGGGGCTGGGGGCCCCTGGGTGGTGAAGGTGTATGCCTGTTGGTGGTTGGTGCCGGAGCCGGGGGCTTGGCTGGGACTGGGCTGGTAGTAGCTGCTGGGGTGGTCCCCCAGCGGGTGGGCCCCGTCCCAGCCAGGGATCTCCACCTTGAGCCTCTTGGAGCGCGAGTAGGCGCTAGAGGACACGCAGGGAGAGGAGAACACCCCCAGCTGGGTCGCCATGTCTGGGGGGCAGGAGGTGTCAATCATAATCATAGGATTATTAAAAAATCAAGGATGATTAAGGGGACCATTTATAACGTGTTATAAATTATCACAAGGGTGTTCACACTTCACACAGGTGTGTATTGATTTATTTTTAAGCAGCAATTATAACACAAGCAAAGCCACATCGTTTCTTAATAGAACATACGGTCATAACTTCATGATGATCTGGCGGATTTGATTATTGATTATTGTTATATGAATGTAATTATTGATTCACTGCAATGTAAAGACACACAATATTTTCTTGGTTGCTGCCCGGCAATTAATATGATGCCTATCCTTGTTTTATTTAATTAGAGATATATACAAAAACCACCTCAGTAGCCTACTCCATACACAAACTACCCCTTGAATAATCACAACGATGACGTTAACGCAATTAATTCAAGCCACGGGGCCAGATTATGACGGCATCGTTAACACACTGTTGTGCATTAGGCTTATTTTTTAAACAATAACATCATTGCAACAATACCTCTGTCTGATGGTCAAATGTCGTCGCCCTTCTGACAGTCAGGCCTCATCATAGTGTCGACCACCCGTCTCTCGTTGTGCAGAGGACCCGCTGCGCTGCTACAAAGCAGCTACGGTAGAACTGATGAAGAGAAACTATCCAACAAAGATAGAGTCCGTCGAGACCGGGGGCTGAGGTGTCATCGCGTATCCTGCTGCTAAATTAACATATGTTACGTTGTCACTGACGATATCGCACCACGTCGAAGTAAATATCCTGTCTTAACGTAAAAAATCCCCAAACTGCAAATTGCGAATAATTCATTGTTACTTCCTACCAGCAGCGTCCTGCTCTACGGACGTAATCCCTCCCCGGAACGTGCACACGTGCGCATTAGGAGGTTCGGTGTCAGAGCGGCGCGCTTTCTCTTGTTGTCATGGTTACAGCATCCCTTACCGCGTTATTACACACTCTGCTAAGTCAAATACATTACATACAGACATTGGGTTGAGGATGACACAGCTGGGAGACAATGACAACAAATACAGACGTAACGTGTGTTGGTGCCTCCTTTGTTGTTTTGCTGTCCGTCTCCAAGCTCTGCCAAAAACAATTGCGCTGAAATACAGTTGTGGAGCATCTTCATCCATAACTAATCCATTTTTTGCATCACATAGAATGAAATGAGTATTCTACATTAATTTGTTTGTAATTATTGTTTATCATTATTACAAATACGTTAATGTATAAAGGCAAGCGTTTTAACTTCAATTGAACCACTAGAGGTCAGTGCTGTCCCTTGCATTTGAATAGAACAAGGCTCGACCTATATTTACATAATTCTTTCACAACTTTGACACGGACATTAAAAGAGTTCATCTTTATTTTCCAAAACAACGAGGACAAAGTAACATTTCCTGTTCAAATAGCATTTTGTTGATATATTAGCATATATGCCTATACAGCATTTTACACAGCAATATCAGCATTTCAATGACTTGAATCATAACATTATGAAATCTACAGAGAAATATAGATTGTAGCACATTTGAACAAATCATGATTAAGACCAGACTATACCAGCATAGCCAGGGACAAGGACCAAATCATGGGACCAAGAAGAGGTTTAGCACTGATTATATGAAGAGTTGTTGATCTTCTTAACTAGTGATACATTCCTATAATATAACTGTTGAACAACAGAAAGGCTCCAACTGAGTTCAAATTAGATTATGAAATGAGATAAAATGCATGCATGTAAAATAATTATGAAATTCCTTAATGAGTATGACACGACCACAGCAGACATGATGCTCTGTGCAGCAAACATCAAATACAGAGTCCAACAACTGCCAAACAAGTGCTTGGGTTACAATACAAATACAGTACAAATACGTCTATATAATTAAACGAGGCAGGGACCAGCCAACCCTCATGATAAAACACAAAAAGTATTGAAATACAGGACACATGAGGCCAGGGACTGGAACATATTCAGCAGTGCAGCAGCAACTTCCCATTCAACGCGTCCACAAAAACTCACTCCAATCTGTTCCTCCCACTCAAGCTAATTCACATATCACAGATTTATATTGTCTTTGGAGTATTGTTGGTATAATAACATCGGGAACTATAGGGTAAATGGATCAGAATATAATAACATGAATTATTATATGAAATATTCTCAACGCCTGCCTATCATAAACAGCGTTGACAAGTGGTCATCATTACTGGAATTATTGGAGTATTACTGGAGTGTATTTTGCTTTTTGAGACTCAACTGTATTTTAACTAATAGGGATGTGTGTGTGTGTGTGTGTGTGTGTGTGTGTGTGTGTGTGTGTGTGTGTGTGTGTGTGTGTGTGTGTGTGTGTGTGTGTGTGTGTGTGTGTGTGTGTGTGTGTGTGTGTGTGTGTGTGTGTGTGTGTGTGTGTGTGTGTGTGTGTATATGCATGCGTGTATGCGTGGTGACATTCACCAGAACTAGTGGTATGACACAATGTAAATTCAGCAAAGAGGTGGCTGCTGCACTTTCTTTCTTCAAGTATGAGTTCACTTCTGTCAGCTGTTGGGTTCTTGTGATCTTCTCCCCCGTCTACCGTGCAGTCCGCCTAGCGGAAGGAGTGGCGGAAGTGAACGCTCCTGCGCTTTAGCTTCTCAGGGTTGTGTGAGGCCATGTGGGAGAACTCTCGGAAGATGTCCAGATATGTGGCGTCGCCTGATGAATAGAAATAAAGATGAAGAAAAACCGTCACAACGTTTCCGTCAACATGACTGCTGTGGAGGATATTTAAGTGAACTGAGAATACTAAAGTACTAAAATACTGTCAAGGATTCTAAAATACTGCTGAAGATACTAAAATACTGTTGAGGATACTAAAATACTGTTGAGGATACTAAAATACTGTTGAAGATACTAAAGTACTGTTGACTGTTCTCAGCTGCTTTTCTCTTTCAACTTCGATTCAAAAACTTTACTTTTCTTGTAACTATGGTAACAGCTGGTTCCATGGACACAACAATGGCGGTTGAACTCTTTTGTATCCCTTGAGAGTTCTCCAAGCTTGACTAATTAAAAGAGGACTGAACATTCCAGCCCTTCCTTCTTTGTGTGTGTGTGTGTGTGTGTGTGTGTGTGTGTGTGTGTGTGTGTGTGTGTGTGTGTGTGTGTGTGTGTGTGTGTGTGTGTGTGTGTGTGTGTGTGTGTGTGTGTGTGTGTGTGTGTGTGTGTGTGTGTGTGTGTGTGTGTGTGTGTGTGTTAGAGTGAGAAAGAGTGAGAAAGAGTGAAGAGTGAGCGACCAAGATTTAGCATGGGAAAGCTTTGTTATATCTTATTTTGTTAGCATTTAGCCTACATATTTGTATATACTCAATAACATGATGTTCAGTGGCAAACCATATTATACAATACATACAGTCTGAGAGATAGACAATAGAGACAACTGACCTGAATTAGTGTGCGAGTAACATGAGGAAAAGTAGACAAGCTGTTAGGAGTTGTTAGGAGGGAAAAGGTTAATCCAACTGACAGAGGTAGGAGGCAAGGAGCGAGAGATGGAGCCTTGTTCAGCGTCACGCGTTTATTTATTTAGTATTAGATTCATTAGAGAAGAAAGACATGTGAGCTACTGAACAAAAGAATCCAATCAACAGAACATGTACAAAGGAGGTGTTAATATGCACAGGCTGGCTTACAACCAAATCAACCGCACAGAGAGTCAGGCAGAAAACATAAAGAGATATCAGGAAAGGGTAAAGTTAGCATGTTAGAGGCAAGCAGTTGAAATGTTAATAACTTTTAGTATATAAATATATATACACACATTGGTCAACATATATACCTATTGATAGATAGAAGAAAGGCAAATGTACATACAGTTTAATTCTTCAGTGTGTCTAAGATCAATGTTTTGCTTTGGCTATTGCTCTGTTTAATAGGAAAAGGTTTTCAGTGGGAGACCTGCCTTTTACTGCAACGGTAAAAGTAAACTGAAGGTACATTTTATACATTAGGCTTAAAAAATTGTAAACACTCTTTAATTTCTAATATTCCAAAGTGCCTTAATTTATTTGAGTAAGCAGGAAGGGAGAGTCAATATTCTGCCTCCATGCTAATTATATATCCTATTATAAAGCCTTTAGAGAGCAAAGGGTTTAAACCCTTGATTGTCAGGGATCCAGGGGGCCACTTGATATTTCAATTTGTTCACCAGATAAACAGCACTGAGGTCCATGCGTTAAAAGACACTGTGCCAATTTGCGATTACTGATGAATCCTTTGATATTATCATATCTGAAAGAATGGCAGATTCTTACATTGTTAGATGTAAGAATCTAACCACGGTGTGTACATTTTACCAACCATGTATTCATTGCCATGACATATTCACACTAAAGACAATATGAATACATGCAAACGCACCACTAAAGACCACCAATGATTGACCTTTGGTTCTCGTTTGGAAGAATTCATATATTTTTTTAACCAACAAGCCTTAGGTGTCCCTAACAACCAAAGCCAATAAGTAAGTCTTTTGAGTTTAATGTCAACAGATTCTGTCTCTTGTGCAGATAAGAGCGGCTCAGAGGTATCAGTTCATGCAGCGGTCTCATGTTTTGGCAGCATAATACTACGCTCCTTAGCATTGTTTAACAGTACTGTACTACATGGCATAACACTGGGTACAGATGTAAACAAAAGCAACTAAACAAGAACACTTGGGCAACAACCACCCATGCACTATCCGATAACGATAAACCGATTAACAAATCTAAACGTAGGTCATGATACAATAAAATGTACCAGAAAACAAACATTATTGACAAATATCTCAACGAATGCAAATACTGTTCATACAGTAGTTCATGATGAGTTGAGTCTTTGTTTAATTTTTAATAAATATTTTTGTTATATAAAAATCGTTTTCGTGGCTACTTGGTGAGCATCTTTTCGTGGTGCCATGCAATCCGATCATTTATTACTGTTTCATTTTCTATCTCACGATTGAGTATAATACTGGTGTCAAGTGTTCGAGTGCGCAGCAACATCAAACTAACAAAATATATCCCACTTAAAAAAATACCATCTGCTTCATCGTTAAACGCAATACAAAAAATATGAGTATCATCTTCACTGAGATAATAATTGCACTATTGCTCATTAGAAATCAAAACAAACGGACGAGCGTTTCAACCTAACCTATCAAGTGATTGACCATGGCACGACAACACATACAAAATCCAAATGATTCCTGGTAAGAAAAAAAAGTGCATCATTTTCCTTTTTTTTATAGATACACATAGCTTAAGTAAATATTCTTTTTTTTTTTATTGTTAATTACTCTTGCTCACACTTTACACTGACCTCAGAATGACCACCTCTTGAAAATCAAAGCTAGCCTAGCTTCCCTCCCATATCACTGGTTTAAGATCTTCTCAAGAAGACCTATGAGTTCACTGCTTTGTGATCTTTTGACATGTAGCCACCTCTAAATTCAGCTGCATTTGAGTCTACAACCGCTGGAACACTGATTATAGAAACTGGTTAAAGACTGAGCAAAGAAAGTCTCCGCTTAGCAGTTTACGTTTCATCAACTGGAATCCAAAAGAAAGAATGTACCAAAGAATGCTAAATCTTATTGTTGAAGTCCTCTGACCATAGTTCTTCAGACCTGCATTAATAAAGGCCATCTGGGACATCGTAAGATAAAGAGCTCCTGAGAAGACTGAATGCTGGCAGAACATTTTATACTGTGGACGTGTGTTTAATAAATCGAGGAGCGACTGAAACGCTTCCAAATGGCATCTAGATAAGCTCACCTGCACAGAGAATAGTTTCCAACACTAAATCTCCACTTGTGTGAATTAGTTCCTTGTCGACGTGGCACCTGGATGATACTGTGTTTTTGCATTTTAATATTATGTTCCTTTGACCTGTCTGGGACCGATATGAGAGAGAGAATCGGGGGGGGGGGGGGGGGGGGGGGTGTTTCTAGCACTCGGCTATGGTGATGCAGATAAACTCCTGTATGCACTTCCTATACTGCTGCTCGGTGGAGCTGCAGACGGGGTATTGACCTGGCTGGCCGAACGGACCCTCCGACTCCCGCATCTCCTCGTTCATCCTGGCCAGACGCAGCCTGACGACGGAGTCCGGGACACAGAGAGACAGACAGATGAGTGCAGGGAGAGAGAGAGAGAGAGAGAGAGAGAGAGAGAGAGAGAGAGAGAGAGAGAGAGAAGAGAGAAGAGAGAAGAAGAGAGGGAGAGAGAGAGAGAGAGAGAGAGAGAGAGAGAGAGAGAGAGAGAGAGAGAGAGAGAGAGAGAGAGAGAGAGAGAGAGGAGGACAACATTTAATATCAAAATATAAAAAATATTGTCAAAGATAATAGTAATGTAATAATTATAATACTCCCAATAATAATACACATTTTAGCCGGCTATGCATGGTGTTGTGGAAGATTACTGTCTTAGGAATGGTGATGAAAAAGGGTTGGTAGAAAGGCCTCTCATAAGAGCGCTGAATAGATGGACAAATTCATAGCCACAAACAAAACCACTACAATTGCTTCGTCAAAAGCAAGAGCTACGGATGGGGTCCCGGTCGAGAGAGAGAAGGGGAGCCATGGTTCTTGGCTATGAAGGGGGGAGAGGGGGGGCTGACTAGACGTACAGGGTGACGATGTCAGCGTTGGCCTGCTGCACGGCGATGCTCAGAGGGTCCTGTCCGTCGTCGTCTCCGTCCGTCTGCGTGGCGCCCCTCTTCAGGAACAAACACACCTGCCTGGAGGCCATAGGGGAACTACAGGTCACACACATGTCATATATACCAACACACACGCACGCAAACACACAGCCGCTGTTCACACGCATGCAAGACATGCTCACATGCACACAGTCGCACACAGAAATCTACTCAAAGAGACGTCCAAGCACGCACGCACACACACGTGGGTAACACTTTATAATAAGGTGCCACAATAAATAGCAAACTAGTCATTACCTAACCCTTTGTTAATATTTGTTAATTGCTACTAAAATATCTATTTGGCACAAGTTAATAGTTTTTTTTCACTGACCAGAGTTTTTCTGGTTAGGGTTAGAGCCGTGTGTGTTAGGGTTAGGGTCGTTGTGTTAGGGTTAGGGTTGTACGTTAGGGTTAGGGCCGTGTGTTAGGGTTATACAAACAACTAATATTTAATTAATGATGAAAAAACTATTAACTTGTGCCAAATAGATATTTTAGTAACAATTAACAAACATTAACAAAGGGTTAGGTGTACACTAGTTTGCACCTTAATATAAAGTGTTACCCACACGTGCGTGCACGCAAACACACCCAGCCAACGGCCATGCGACTTCCGTAAATACCGCCTGCCACTGGTTCAGACCAATGGCAGCCGGTAGCGTGTTCAGGCAGAAAGCCACGTTGGATTCCTCCAGAAGATTAGAAACTCTACTTGTATTGCCCTCTCCTTAACGCGTGTCTCCCTGAGGAGAGCTGGGACAGTGCTCATAATGGGGGGGGCTCACCCTGTGTGTCCCAGGGAGGTGGCGTGGTGCAGGGGACCCCTCCCCCGGGCGTCTCTTTGGTTGACGTCAGCGGCGTTCTGCAGCAGGAACTCGCAGGCTAAAAGTGAGCCCTGGAACAAGGGGGGGAGAAGGAGAACGGCAACACAACACACAGGTTTAAAGTTACTTTTCTATAATGATGCATAAAGACAATGTAAGTATTTAATTAAGACGTGTGTTATATGATTAGTATGATTACCAGTTTTACAACTAATCTGCTACTCAAAGGAAGCTCTTTGTACTTAGGGGCATTTTATATATGTTTGTGATAACTTTAAAACTACTGTTTCAAACTGTTACGATTTAAGTTCTTCATGTTTATTTTATGTTAGTTGTAGTAGGTATGTTCCTGTCTGTGATTAAAAAAGCTTATCTTTTCTAATTTTGACACTTTAAGTAGAATTGACTCTTATCATAGCACTTAAAGTAGATTACTTCTCTTATCCTTACACTTAGTGGACTGGTCTGGGTGATGATGTCTCTTATCTGTGAAAATTGAATTGTTCGTACCGATTCTTCTGCAGCACTTATTTTAGCACGTTTGCCTTTTGGAATAGATGCACTGCGCATACCACCAGGTGTGAGTGTGATTAGCCGTTACAAGCCGTTTTGAATATCTGCCTCTTCTGACATCACAAGTGGGCGTGTCCACCTAGATGTGTGCTGGATAGATCAGTCTACCAGCCTACCCAGTGGACTGTAGCAAACGTTGCTCATCTATCCATCATACAGCTAGTTGGAAACACCCACTTGTAGAAGAGGCAGATTTCCAAAACAGCTGGTAACGGCTAATCACACTCACACCTGGTGGTACGATATGTCACCTTTAGTGCTCTAAGGCAGAACCAGCCCAACGGATGTTTTAGGAGAGACACTTGGGTTTTGTCCCTCAGACCGGTATGGTTCAGTAGTGGATGAACGGCCACAGAAAGCAGCGTGCTGGGCGTCTCACCCCCGCCACGGCCTGGATGAGGGGCGTCTTCCCCTCGTCCTCCCCACTGGCGGCGTTGACGTCGGCCCCGTGCGCCAGCGCCTCGGCCATGACGGGCAGGTTGCGGGCCCTGGAGGCCCTGTAGAGCAGGGCCCCGGGGTGGAGCTCCCTCAGGTCCTCCAGGTCTGACGTCTCCGGCTCCGCCTCCAGCTCCGCCTCCAGCTCCGCCTCCCCGCTCGAGTCCTCCTGACGCCTCGCACTCTGAGGGGAGAACCGGTGAAGACGTGAAATCACATATATCTGAGAATATAAATAATCGCAAGACTGGAATATTATCAAATTCTAATGTATTTATTTACATTTATATTAAAAGGTGCTGTAGGTGAGTGAGATGATCTGTTCTGGCCTGCCTCTGTGAAACAATTAAGAGTATAGACCGTTCTCTGCTAATTTCAGAGCAATCAGTGCAACTCTTCCCTGATTGGTTTTGGGAATCTATCTTGCCTGTCAATCACAGGTCCCTTCTCAATGGTGAGGAATAGTCAGGATGGAGCGTAGAGGGAGTTTTCTTGGCCTATTCTCATTCTCGCTTCATCATATTTACATGTGCTATGCACACCGTTCAAAACTCTACACACATATCTACATATAAAAATATGCACAGTGCCTTTAAAACGTCTACGTACAATTCCATTGAGACACACACTAGCATTAAAATCCACACTGTAGACGCTGCCTTCTCTACACACTCATCTATGGATAAACTCAAACACATGAATATGGCTGCAGGCGTGGTTCTCACCCTCCTCCGTGACGCTGTCCACCACCGAGCCGAACACCAGGATGTCCGAGCTGCCGTCGGTGCTGCCCCCCAGCCCGCTGTCGCTGCTCAGACCTGCAGGACCAACAGACGCCCGCACACGGACACCTTAGCGAGGAGCCTCGTGCTAACACAATCAGCGTGGCTCATAGTGAGTCTGACTCACATGCAAACTGTGTATGAGAAACAGCACATATGCTAGCACACACACACAAGCAAAACACGTGCACACACTCACACACGACACACACAGACAGCCTGTGTGATGTGTGGGTGTTATATCTGACTCTCTGGGTACACAGATGGGCTAATAAGTGGACGGTGTGGAGGCGTCTAATAATGACAGTTGACTTACTTCGAGGACCGGAGCCCGTATCAAAGTAGGAGAACAGTGAGTCCAGCTCATCAGGACAGAAGAGGGACTCTCGCCTGAACTTGGCAGCAGCTGTGGAGGGGCACAGTTTGGATGTTGACATGACGGCACGAGATACGATCGATCAGATATCTGATGAAGATTGAAGACCACTGTTATTCTGAACAGCAGAATCGGGTGACTATATGAATATATTAATATATAATATTGAATGTGAAGCAAAAGAGTAAGGGCTGTTATTACGTCAATTATTTTGGAGAAAAAAAAAATATATATATATATATATTTAATTAATATACATATATATTTCCGTAGGGTTTTCCGTCGACACTCTAAATAAACACACAGGATGGAGCCTGAGGATGAAGCAGAACCGTCCCTGGTTCTTGGGGCTACCTGAGGAGAGGGTGGCGGCGGAGACGCTGCCCAGCTCCCGCCTGTACCTCCGGCGGGCCTTGGGAACCGTGGTGGCGCTGTGGTGCCGCCGGCACTTCTTGACGCTCCAGCGGCGTTCGTGTTTGCGCTCGCCGTTGATCAGGATCTGCGTGAAGCCCAGCTTCTTCAGGAACTTCTTCTCCACGTACTTGGCCTTGATCCAGGCCTCCTTCTCCTGCCTGGACATTGGCGAGATGTGATTGGTTAGTCTAAAGTTTGTTTTTATTTTCCTTAACAATGTATTTATCTGTTGAAAGTTTGCATTCAATTAGACAGTGAATAACAATTATATTTTCAAAGATTTGCCTTGTGTCCAAAGAAAACATATGAACTAAAATTTGCTTTAGGCGTGCTGATTGTATTTTGATATCTGTACATTATTCAGTGTTGGTCGATAGTTTTTTACCTTGAGCTGGTCGGTAAGGGCTTCTTCAGACCCATCTGCTGGTATGAACCTTCATAGATGTGGTTGATCACACTGTTGCCCAGCTCACACATCAACTGCAGGAAGAATGTACACAGAGACTTAACGTAACCTGATAAATAAGATAAAGTCGTGGAATGATTGCCTCTCAACAGACAATGATAAACGTACCTTCAGTAACTCTGGTTCCCAGGAGTCTAGCGTGAGGGAACGCACCTTTGAACAGTGAACTCCTAGACTCCTGCATTCAAAATAATAAAACATATATTACAATCAAAAAGATTAAAGAGAATCAGAGACTGCCTGTGTCCAACTGCATTGTGTATGAGGACTTAGCCATGAAAGATACACATGAATCATGGCAATGGGTAAAAACAGATCCCAAGGCAGAAAAACAGACATATCTTATATGAATAAACACAAGATTAAAACACGTCAAAACAGTACTTGACAAGAGTCTAAAGGCATAAATTAAAAAAGTCAAAGATGCTTCTAAAAACCCTGAAAGCATTATCAATCGCGGGAGTAAAGAGAGGAGCAGGCCCAGTGTCATGCAAATCACAGCGTTCCACCAAGGAAACACTCTGGTATCTGAGCAACACAAGTTCACTGAAATAAAACATTATGGTTCCAGCCTCCTCCTCTCCTTCATCTTCTACAGAGGTCCTGGTCGGACCTGAACACGGGACTACGGGCCGAACCGAGCCCATGAATATTCCAACGACTGTTTTAAATAATGATGAATGTGTGTTTTCTTGATTGTGAATGAGGAGGCATGGGTACTGATTACATTGGTTGGTTTCAGAGGGTGATGCATGTGCGCATCTGTTTGTGTGTGTGTGTTGTACTGTTTACGTAAGCCATGTTAATCACAACCAAATAAACAGCGCCCGCTGAGGGCAAGTGCCCCCATAGGTCCATCGGGGAGAGCTATACCGTCCCTGGTGGCTTATGCAACGGGGTGTCGTCATGGAACCGGGGCGTTGCGGCGCAGTGACCCAGCTGCAGGAGACGGGGAGGAGCTGAGCTCTACCGCTGAACATCTGATCCAGTGACATGGTATCATGATACCTCTACAGCTGGAACTAAGCATCACAAATCACACCCTTTTGTGTCGGTGTGTATACCGATAAAGTAACCTTCATCTTCTATTTCTCGTTTTTTGCTCTTTCTCTCTTTCTCTCCTCTCTTTCTCTTTACTGAGATTCTTCAATCAAAGGCAACCTGATCCGATAAAGAACTTGAATCCCTTTCGGTGCATCAGTGACAGAGCAGATCCCCCCCCCCCCACTCCACCGTCCCTAGAGGTAAAGGCCACCTCCAGGTCCAGTAGGCAGCACCAACCCCTCCTTCTCCTCATCCTCATCCATCTTAGCACATCCAAAAGGCCTTTCACACATGAACTCCGGATGAACTTCAGAGTCAGGTCCAGAGATGATCAGGAGTTGCCCTTTCAGACATGCAACACACACCGGGAGATAAGCCGTATCTGATGTGTTCACATATTGGAGATACTCCGTACGCATTAGGCGGGGGGGGGGGGGGGGTGCCAGGGTGGGGCGTGTAGGAGGCAGGACGTGGGGCAGAAAGTATGCAGCCCAAGACGTTGTGTTTTGTTTACATGACATCAAAATCGCCGATGAGGCTACAAACTCTGTAAGGCTGACTCTTTTTGCGGTGATACACAATGACTGCATTTATTTAGACATAGCCGCAATATCAACAGAAGAGTTGAAAGCATAAAGAAGTTGGACGGAAAAAAATAAGAGAAAATTACAAAGCAGCTAAGGCAGCTAAGTCTCTTTGATTCTCAAGACTTTAGACAAGGGGCCTGGATGATCTAACTCCTGAGGGGAGGATTCAGACATTTTTGTTCACACATACAGCCACATCAGGGATCATACGGAGAAGTTCAGACTTCAGTGCATGTGTGAAAGGCCTACTAGACGACTAACCGTACATAAGACACGGCCGTCTGATGTTGTCATGGAGAGATAAACACCCTTTACCATCATGTTTGTTACCCCCATTCATTTCCTTTTTTATATATATTCGATTCATTGAACACATTTCTCCTTATACCGTATATAAAATGTATTTTGTAACAACAAACTATAAATCCTCCTCTTTTGGAAGCCTCGAGAGGTGTCTCCTTCCAACACCATGTGGTGTGGCTACTCCCCCGCTCCAGCTCCACCCCAGGTCAGGGTGGTGTACCTGTGGATGCCGGAGCACTCGATGCACAGCAGGACTCCCAGGTTGATGGAGGCCCAGCCGGGCTCCGCGTGGCCGCAGTCGCAGCACTGGCCGTTGCCGGGCAGACCCTGGATCCTCTGCAGGATGGTCTCGCCCCGCAGCAGGCGCTCCCGCGGCTCGCTGGCCGAGTCGATGCTGCTGGTGGACGGGGAGGCGGTCCTCTCCAGACGCTGAGGCGGCAGAGAGAAGGGCTTTATTAACCTTTAAGTGATGTACTTTATTAACCTTTAATTGGGTAGTTCATTAGCCTTTCATGAATGTACTTTGTTAACCTTTTATTAATGACATTTTGTAACCCTTGAATATTGCATTACTGCATATTAACGTTTAATAAATGTACCTTATTATCCTTTAATAAATGTACCTTATCATCCTTTAATAAATGTACCTTATTATCCTTTAATAAATGTACCTTATCATCCTTTAATAAATGTACCTTATTATCCTTTAATAAATCTACCTTATCATCCTTTAATAAATCTACCTTATCATCCTTTAATAAATGTACCTTATTATCCTTTAATAAATCTACCTTATCATCCTTTAATAAATCTACCTTATCATCCTTTAATAAATGTACCTTATTATCCTTTAATAAATCTACCTTATCATCCTTTAATAAATGTACCTTATTATCCTTTAATAAATCTACCTTATCATCCTTTAATAAATGTACCTTATCATCCTTTAATAAATCTACCTTATCATCCTTTAATAAATCTACCTTGTCCTCCTTTAATAAATGTACCTTATTAATCTTTAATAAATGTACTTCATTAACATTCAATAATTAAATGATTAACTTTAAATAAATGTACTTTATCAACCTTTAATGCTTGTCCTTATTGACCTTTAATTGATGTACTTTATTAACCTTTAATACATTTTATGAAAGTAAAATGTTTTCACAATTGCAAAAATAAAATGACCTTACTATAACTAATGGATAAGTATAACTACATCAAGATGCCATTGTGTTCTGCGAGCCTGTCTCCATCTTTATCTCCACCTTTAGGTGTCGTGATGATAACCCCTAATGGATTCTACACAATGTCCTTCACAGGGGGCGGGCGACTGACCTCTATGTAATAGGTGTCCGGGCTCTCCCTGTAGGCGGAGGCGATGCTGGCTTGGACAGCCTGGATCCAGGCCTGCCGCAGCTTCTCAGACTCAGCCTGCAGCATGCAGCTCCTGTAGCAGAGGAGGCCGTCACATTCATTCATCTAGAGACACAATCCCCAGCAACAGCAGCACACTGTGCAAGGATGTGTCCTATACCCATAACACAAATTAACAACACCTGTGTTTATCCTAGTGTGAATTGGTTAATCCCATACATGTTTAATTGAGTTATTTACTTTTAATTAGGTCAACCATACATGAATTGGATCTATTTTGATCGACATGTAAACGATGACTATGCTAAGGCTAATATGCCAGTAGCCTTAGCATGGCTTACTTGCTGGGTGAAAGGACCTCGAAGCAGAACCTCCTCTCGATGTCCTCACAGGGTTTGACAGAGCACAGGCGGAGGTCCTCCACCACCACCGTCAGAGAATCCTGAGAGGTGGAGCAGAGCACAAACAATCTGTCAACCACTGGTGCTTGTTTGCCTCTTGCTACCTAGCCCTTTCTTGCTAGTTCTTACTAGGATTAAACTAGCTTCTGGTTGAACTTCTTCCTATCCACATAAATGTGGAATTTAACCAAACACATTTGGATATATTGCTATATTGATTGAGTGTTACTGCAAGGTGAATGGTCCAAGATATTAGAGAGAGATAGAGAGAGAGAGAGAGAGAGAGAGAGAGAGAGAGAGAGAGAGAGAGAGAGAGAGAGAGAGAGAGAGAGAGAGAGAGAGAGAGAGAGAGAGAGAGAGAGAGAGAGAGAGAGAGAGAGAGAGAGAGAGAGAGAGAGAGAGAGAGAGAGAAGGGAACAGGAGAAAGAATCAAAAAGAAAGTGAGAGAAATAGAGGGAGATACAGGATGATGGATTGTAGGCATCTGAGCGTGATCTTCAGATCAGCCAAGCATTCGGCCTCCTCTTCTACCATGCCTTTCGTGAGGCACTTACCCTCCTCCAACCTTGGGGAAGATATACAACGATTTACCTTGAGCCTCTTCTGGTAGACCAGCTGACTGTTTTGTATGGAGAACCATCGCCTGAGAGGGGATTACAAAGTGTGTGAGAGTAGGAAAAATGAAGGAGAGAAAAAATGATACAGGTTGGATATTTATGTCTGAGTGAGACGGGTCAGTACACGGGGGGAAAGCTAATGTTGCTCTAGACACCGGCGCTTAGGGGGTTGGTGAAAGTACCAGTGAGTATATATGAGCTCTCTCTCTCTCTCTCTCTCTCTCTCTCTCTCTCTCTCTCTCTCTCTCTCTCTCTCTCTCTCTCTCTCTCTCTCTCTCTCTCTCTCTCTCTCTCTCTCTCTCTCTCTCTCTCTCTCTCTCTCTCTCTCTCTCTCTCTCTCTCTCTCTCTCTCTCTCTCTCTCTCTCTCTCTCTCTCTCTCTCTCTCTCTCTCCCCGCCAATCAGATATTCTGAGCTTGGAGAGAAATCCATAATATATATTCCATGCATGGCTTGGCCCTGTCACAGGCCAAGAGTGATGTGTTAGCAAAGCCGGTCCCCTAAGAAGCAGAGCACCTGCCGAGCGCAGTCCGTTGGACGGAGAGCGAGAGAGAGTGATGTAGACTGTGATGAATTGCATATGGGGCTAATACTGTAAAAGGGTCACCACAGGGTTTTAGCAGTGCAAATGTTTAGTGCTGTCGTGTTAGATGTATGAAAGACTGAGACGACGTCGCTGGGTGGGAAGAATGAGCGCGGTGTGCTCAAGAACACAACTGACGAAAATAAGAAATAATGGACAGAACATAAGATTTATTTTATTTATAAATGAATGTGTTTATTTGTTTATGCATTAAATGTCTCGCTCTGGCTGTGAAATTAAACACAAAATAGATAAGTTATTTTGATGAACAGAGGCAAAACTGCACTCTCTCTATATATTTAGAATTGCCATTGTCTTGCACATTGTTGAACGATGTTGTTTCTAGAGGTTGAGCCACTGCGAGCAGCTGGGTTTACCTGTTCCACGTCTTGAAGGCATTGCTGGCCCTCTTGAACAGGTAGCCCTCCATCACCACGCCATTGGGAGCGTCCACGTTGAACTCTGCCTTGGAGTCTTCATAGGAGAAATCCTGTCAGAGAGACAGGGAGGGAGAGAATTAGTGAAACCGTAAGAGACCTTGGGAAGACCTTAAGAGAAACAGTTGAGACATTAGGACAGACCTTAAGAGAAAAAGTAAGAGACCTGAGAAGAGATCTCTAGGAGAAACAGTAAGAGACCATAGGAGGAGAGGCCCTTAGGAGGAGAGGCCCTTAGGAGGAGAGGCCCTTAGGAAATACAATAATAGACCTCAGGAGAGACCTTAAGAGAAACCGTTAGGTAACTCAGGAGAAACCTTAGGGGAAACAGTAAGAGACCTTAGGACAAGAGACCTTAGGAGAAACAGTAAGAGAACTTAAGAGAGAGACCTTAGGAGAAACAGTAAGAGAACAAAGGAGAGACCTTAGGAGAAACAGTAAGAGAACAAAGGAGAGACCTTAGCAGAAACATCCTTTTCATCCTCGACATCGTTCGCTCTGAACTCATCATGACTAAAATCTTGTCTTCATCGAAACCCGAAAAATAAATGTCGGTCCTTGCATATCAGTCTCCTTCTCTCCCTGCAGTGAGGAGTCTTTGTTTGAAGTCGTCATGTGCCGACCGTCACTGATGCCACTAACACTGCATGTGCATTGCGCTGCACGTAGCATCACACACACACACACACACCCCCAAACGTCATAAATTGTTCACTGAAGCGGATACGGTCACATGTTAATCCACGTATGCGTGCATCCCCCAGTTTTTTCTAAGCATTCGCCGAGACATTTCCTTGCTCTTGGCAGGAACAGGAGTGACGCACTATATTACATAACAGACTACGAATCATGTTAAAGATGGCTTCCCTCACTCTGACATCTGGGTAGGAAGGCAGTGAATGTCAGTTGTAGACGTATTCATATGGTTGTTTCTGTTTGAGGACTGAATAGGAAAGGAGCAGCAGAGTCATGAGTCCACTAGGTTGAGGTCCCATAAACAACATTTAGGAGCACAGCAGAGCCCAGTAGGAACAGGACATTAAGTTATCAGAGAGCAGATCAAGTTACAACATTCCCACCATTCATGAAGCCTGGAGGCCAAATCAAATGACATGTTCGGAAAGAGGGACTTATTTTTTAATGAAATCTAGATATAAATGACATTGTTTAAAATAATAAAATAATTATATCACATAGTCAGGTCAAGTCAACTGAACCTGTTTAAAAACAACAGCCAATTTTCTAACACACCTCTGGTAATTAACGACATATCTGAATAATGAAACAGCCGGCATCTATCCAATTCATTTTTTGACACAAACCATTTGTTAAGTAGCTAAAACTAAACACACAATATGCCAAAGCCCACGAAAAACACCAAAAATGTGCGCGACAAGTTGTAAGCCACACCACTACACCCAGCACAAAGACACAGAATTGTGTTCTAGGAATTGAGTAAGGCCAAACATTGTTACTTTTAGGAGAACCTTCAAAATGTATCCCTTAAACAAATTCTTATCAAATGCCTAACCATAGAAGCACATGCAAATCCCCCCCTATGTCACACAGTCACAGTAACACAGAGCAATCAGGACGACCCACCCACCGCCATGCAGCCCCGTCGCCCAAACACCTTCATCTTTAAACGCTTCCTGTATTCCAGCAGCATCGCAAATCCACAAAAAGTTAAACAAATAGAAAATAACTAAAAACCTCCAAAGAGGATATAAAAACAGAGAGAGAGAGAGAGAGAGAGAGAGAGAGAGAGAGAGAGAGAGAGAGAAGAGAGAGAGAGAGAGAGAGAGAGAGAGAGAGAGAGAGAGAGAGAGAGAGAGAGAGAGAGAGAGAGAGAGAGAGAGAGAGAGAGAGAGAGAGAGAGAGGGGCGTGCAGCAGCTCTTAAAGTGGAGCACAAAGCTCCAAAGCGCTCCTCTCTCTCAAAGTGGCGTCGTGGTGTTGTGACTGAGAGTCTCATCGAGACGGCACGTTGGAGACGTGGCTGTGGGGGGTACGAGGGCTTTCTGAAGAAGACGCCTCCCGTCTCTGTGAAGAGGGATGTGGGTACTAGGTGCCCCGACGACCTCCTGAATGGATCTCCCTGGCCGGCGGCCCACTAGGACTCTTTAAGAGCTGTTTGCACTGAGCCGCTGAGCACACACACACTGATAACCAACATTCCCTCTGGGTAAAAAAAACACCTCTGCAGGAACCAAACTATGCGGAATGTGATTCTTACAGAGAGGTTGTTATACGTTATCTCCACGTGTTAGGGGGTCTGTCGATTTAAAGAATAACAGAAGTCGTCGTTTGATGACGCCGTGAGGCAGCTTGGGGTCTTAAGTCTTTTGGGGAGTTGTCTTCACTAGTGTAGTTAGGCGAAAAACTCAAATCATGTTCGCGGACGAGATGCTGTGTTAAAGTTGTATTCATGCTTCGTTTAGCCACGTTTAGTCATGGTTAGTCACGGGTGTAAATGTAAAATAGTTTAACTTTAAGACGCTTGTACACTCCAGTGGCACAGCCTACACAGACCGTCACAAACCCAGACAGCAGACTCTGACTCTTGGCTCTGCGCTGTGGTGTGCGCCCTTGTTTTTTCAAAGCCTTGCAACACAATGATCATCTATTTTTCATTGAGCATCAGGACTGACGTTGTTACGTCCCAACATTGGTAAATAATTAAGCAAGCAGAGGCTTGAAGATATTTGGTGTAAATAAAGTCACATTATGATGCTGTGATGGAACAGCTGGCTGCACAGGCGCACGCACACATGCGCACACACACATACACACACACACACACACACACACACACACACACACACACACACACACACACACACACACACACACACACACACACACACACACACACACACACACACACACACACACACACACAGTGCCCTAATTCTCTGCCCACTTGGGAGTTTCACCACAGCCAACTAGTTAGCATGGCGGAACTAGTTGCCCATTGTGTGCAGATCCTCTGGTGTAAAAGGCCGTAGCCTGGTCCCGGGAACGACCAGGTGCTGCCCCTCTTAGCATGCCTGCCAAGTCTCTGCTTACAGAGTACAGGAAACCTCCTGCTGGTCAATACATGTCCGGTTGCCCCAGGGCACCAGAACACTTAGCAAAGCTTCACAGGCTTGGTGATTCAACTATGGCCAATATTTAAAAAAGGTATTTTTAATTTTATATATTTTCTCTAGTTTAAACTTGCCACTTTTTCATCATCAATGTAAGTCGCCTTAGAAAAAGGAAGAGAAACTAAATCAGACCACTGGTTAGAGAGAGTAAAATGTTATTAAAGGACCTAGGATGATGAGGATACATTTAAGGACCAATGTCCGCAGGTTTGCTCTATCTACATTCTCCAGTCGCAGCTGATGAAGGCAGACTGGAAATTCAGAGAGATGTTGCACAGAGTCTTGCTGTTTGAGCATAAAAAATGAACAAAGTATACATAACACACTTCTGCACTGTTTATAACTCATGTGAAGTTTCAACCCTTGTCCTTGGCAAAATCCTCTCCTGCACTGTCCCTGCATGTTACCTTGTACTCCCGTGGTTTAATGCCCTGCTGCCAAATGTACAGTCATCGTTTAATCAAAACAGCCTTCAAACTTGCGTTAAAACCACTCAAAAAAAAAAAACACAGTCAGTGTGAACGCGACAAAGTTGCTCATATAAAAAAAGAATCAGGGCAAAGCAACATTACAGTAGAGCCTCACTGCTACACTGCTTCTCCATTAAGTCTCCCCTTAAAGATGAATGAGGCCTGTAAGGGCTTCTGGGATGTGTGTTGCATGTTTGCGTTTTGTCTGTGGTATTAAACAATGACCAAAGAAAGACTACTACCATCATACCAGGCCAAGCTAACATTCCAGCGCTACTATGGCACCAACATGGAGGTGGTCATTATAATGTGACATTCGTACAAGACCTATTCCTTAAAATCTATGCATAAAAAACATAAAGAGATAATACAAAGTAGTCTATCACTGGACTGTCACATAATTAATAACCTAACATAGATAGGTAGTGCCATGCAAATGTTTTGACCTTAAAAATCGGATTAGCTGCTTGTTTTCCTGCACAAAACCAAAGAAACATACTCAAATATTAAAAATATTCCAAAACTACAATGGCACGTCAAACTCAGAACTATGCAAGGGAACTGAATTCACTGTGTTTACCTCAAAGTGAACAAAGAAGAATATTTGAATGTGGGAAAAGTTAGCGGATTTGAAGTTGGATGCAGTATTTATCGCTTGCCTTGAAGGCCTGCAGAGTCTCAGCACAGCCTAACAAAACAGTGATATTTTGTTAACACCCCGCCCCCCGCACACACACACACACACACACACACACACACACACACACACACACGCACACACACACACACACACCACACCACACACACACACACACACACACACACACACACACACACAACACACACACACACACACACACACACACACACACACACACACACACAACACACACACACACACACACACACACACACACACACACACACAGATGTGTGGCGCGTGTTGAAAGGCAAACATTAAATTGTCTTCCAAAGAGATCAACCAAAAAAGAACTCACCTGCAGGAGTGTCTTGGAGGCACAACGCAGCAGATCAAAGAAAGCACCAGGCAGGCAGAGGAGGAGAGAGGAGAGAGAATACTGCATGAGAAGAGGTCGCCTGAACCCTAACAGCAGACTGCTGCTGCAGAAGATAATATAGTAGATCTCAGACAGATCACATAGTTGATCACAGGTACAGCACAGATAGATACCAGATAATACACTACAGAAACCTGTAGGCTTGTGAAGCACCTTGTATTAACCTAGTCACTAGGCCTTCACTAATAAGGCTTTTATTAGCCTACCTTCACCTCCTTAATCTGGCCTCATCAACCTCTGTTTTGAAATGTAGATTAAAAAAAACAAAGAAATATTGACATTTTAAATATATTAAAATAATATAAAAACCGTACTATAAAGAACACAAGCATCAACAGTAGCTGATGTGCTTACAGTCTGCGTGGCTCAGGAAATCCTATGCTGACGGTGGAAGGATTTGAACTGTTCTTGGCTAATGCTGCCAAGATAACTGATTTCCTCATCCAGACCACCACCACCTCCATCAACACCTCTAACTCCACCCCCTCTACCACTTCCACCTCCATCAGAACCACCTCCACCACCACCACCAGGGCCTGAAGGGAACCCAGCTCCCTGGCCAACAGATGGTCACCCATCCTGGGCAACAAAACCGCCATGTCTCTGGCCCACTGAAGCATGTTACACTCATATGATAAATATAACACTTCTAAATGACCTCAATGATAATGTATATAAAGACGTATATAAATGTTCCATTATCACGTTGTATTGAACAACTAATCAGTATCAGGTTATTAAAACCAGAAGGTAAATGACATTATAAATGTAGTTTTAAAATATGACCAGTTATCTCTATTCGTTTGTTTATTTACTGCATGGTCATCAAGCATCCTGGTGGGCAGAAGTATAAAGGACTCTAGAGAAAACCGAGCTCAGTCCATGTGCATCATCCTAACTTGCATATTAACCGCAAGCCCGTTCTCGGATTAGTATTCCTTAAATTAAACATCAACACTCAACATCAACACTCAACATCCCAGCACTACAGTTGATTGGTGTTCAACTCACTCCCGGCCACACAAGCCCCTATCCCCAGCATGCTTAATAGGGTTAGATTTGGTTCATTTGAACTCTAATTGGCCAAATTAAATTAGGTAAATCCGGTTAGAACCCATTTCAACAAATGGCAGCAAAAATGTATTCTGTTTTGTAAAACAAAACCGGAAATGAATGAATGATTGAAACAAAAAAAACCATCATAGTTAGGAGGACTCACTCGTTGCTGTATGGTGGCGTGTTTGTGTTCCATGTCTCTCTTCTCCATAGCCGAGTCGATGACCAGCTGGTCCAGCTGGAAAACAGGCCCAACACAGGGCACAATATCAGCCGCTACCGGGCCAATATCAAACAGATACCTCCATCCACGGTCCACCGCTACACTCTGATCCTCGCGGTGAGCCAGCACAAGGTCTGGGGTATCTGGGACTGGGAATGTGTCGGGGCAGAGGCCGTATTGACGGGCGTCTGATCGATCGCTTGTTAATGAGGCAATCGACTGGGTTCTGCTGCCAGTGTTCAGGAAACCAGGTCCACCGCACATAAAACCCTCGATATATAAAACAACTAGTGTCTCAGCTGGTGGGTCTGAATAGATCTGGGTCACGTAACGCCCATGTTGTCTATGTGTGGAGAAAGGATTGCGTTTGGTTATGTGTGGGTGCATTCCAAATCAATAACAAATCAAACAGCTATTTGACTGTGGGGGAACCAATGATGAGCAGAATGTAGTGTATCCGAGTGACAGGGCGCTGCCTTGATAATAGATAGCAAACTGATGGTGTGCTCACCTCAGCAGCCAGCTTCTTCATGTATGGATCGATGGCATCCAGGAGGTTGTAGCCCTGCTGGAACAGGGAGTACTGGGCGTGCATAAAGGACAGCATCTGGGGAAAATTCAGAAGGGGTTCACAATAAGGTGCTTACTGATCCAAGAGCAGCAGGTTGAGCTGATGGTCTGTTTGTCGAGGAGCAAGGTCACTAAACAATCTGTCAATGCATCACCGCTAAACCCTTGCAGTGGTAGCATGGGTAGGGGCCACGGTGGGTTATGTATCAGTCATGACAAATTGCTGCTTTTTATCATGTTCATTCTCAGGTTAATCCATAAAATGGTACTTACAGCATCTAGGATTTCAAATTTCTTCTTAGCCTTGAGGACATTGATCTACAGAGGAAGAAGATGGAAAGAAGTGTGTTCAAAGAGACGAGCAAAAGGTGAATGCTGTCTGTCGACTTTGCAGTGCCTGGGATACCAGCCTTGTTTCCTATTAAATCAAACTCCCTCTAGTGGCCACTGTACATTTCAGCTGTGGCTGGTCATGTCTAACATGGAAAGAGAAAAAATAAATAACTGAGTAAAATATAATATCATGAATTATATATGGTCTAGAGTGGCCTTATACAAAACCATAACTATATTAAGTATATATATTATATTAGATCTGGCAACTGGTGTACAATTACATGGATATCTGTTATCTCTGGTATATATTGCATCTGCTTACCACTAACTTGGGGAACAGACACGCTCCCATCAGACCCCACACCGCATTTAATCAAAGTAATAAAAAACATTGGTGCATAGCATATCGCAACTAATGCAACACCATTATGACATTTTTCATTAAGTTCAATGAGTCCCAGAGTACAGTATATGTACATACACACACCTCCTAGATCTCTCCAGTGCAAAGACCTTTCCCATTGCTGCATCGGGACACATCTCACAATGACGTGAAAGGGTGCATTGTTTTGGCGGCACGAGGGACGACTGCCAGCAGACACAATGAGGAATGTGGCGACGGGAGGAAGGGGAGGGGGGGGGTAACCTTCATAGTCATCGTGCTGAATCTGTCTCTTTGTACCCGGTAGGCATGCGCCGTGAGCTGAGCAAAGACAAGCCATGCGGCGCGCAGACGGCCGCATGCATGGACACGGAGAACCAGGCCAGGCGCCGCGACGCCATGCAGTCGGGGTGGCCCTCTCCCCCTGTGAGTGACACGCTGACCCCGGTCGACCAGTCCGACCCGTCTGGCTAGATGTCTGCTGGGTAGCCGCATGTGTCTGTGTATTGCGCTTTAGCTGATTTGTTTGTACCACCTCTACGTGCCATATTCAGTGAGATATTGTCAACAAGCAATTTAACGTTCAACATCGCCGCATTTTCGTCAGCCACTTTGTCAGTGGGGTTAGGGTTTTACCTATATGTTGTTTTACATGATATGTATTTTAACTTTTTTACAATAATTGACTGCCCTGGATTTGTGTATATTTGTGTTTTATACATCGACACATCTATAAAATGTAAACTTTCTTTACACAGTCCTTTCAATCTTAAGCAGATCAATTATTGCAATAGAAACTACTTCCCTAAAGATGAATAAGATCTGAATCTGAATCTCATGCAGACTGACTTAGAGTGAACATATGATATTCATTTCATAGACTTGAATGCGCAGCAGGTCGGGAAGAAGGCGCATCCTGCTCCTGCATGCTACCACCACACGCCATGAAGACCGATGGAGATGCGTGGTGCGATGAAGACGTCGATGCGTGGCGCGTGCTCAGTCCCCACCTGTAGGACGTAGTCCAGCGCCAGGTGTCTGAAGCACTTGCGGGTGATGCTGAGCGTGCTGGTGGCCTCCTCCACCTCGTGGGGCTTGTTGCGGGGGGCCTGGGCGTTCTTCACCTGGGCCAGCTCCAGGTCCTCACGCACGCGGTCAAAGTGCTTCTTGGTCTCCTTGAACTTGCGCACATCCCTGACGACGAGAGACACAGCAGGTTGGAGGAGGACTCTCAACTCAACAAGTTATTTGATGTATTTTATTTGTATTGTGCAGTATTATCTCATCTTAAAACACAGCGGTAGGCATGGCAGCTATCTGCATCAAGCTCTAGAATAAAGTATCTCATTTAAATCATAAAAGCACTTGATGTCAGTCATAGTCTTCGATATAAATAATCCCATCTCTAGCACAACACAAAGCAACTTACTCCTTCACAAAGTTGTGTAGCTGCTGCTTCACAGACCTCTGGGCTTGATCAAAGAGAATCTGGAATAGAATCAGAAGACTGTGAGACTGCGACCTCAGCAGACGATGACGTTTATAGAGCACACATTGACCCCCAAAATAATAAATACGATACTGACTAACGACACGCTGATGGACAACCAGATGATGGTTGTGGCTGGGTGTGTGCCTGCATGCTAATATTCATGTATGTGTGTGGTGCGTTGCATTTGTGTGCATCTGAAGGGTGTTTTAATGCGGGGTGAGAGATTTTAAAAAGGCGTGTCATCCTGTATCCGATATTCCTACGTGGAAGGAATTATATCCTCCGAAATGAATGCACATTTGAAAATAAACATCAGTTAGAAATGTGAATTTAAAACCCCTGTGGGAACATCTGAATCATGTCACGCCAACAGGGGGCGACCCGGCACAGTAGCTGTAGAAAGAGCGGGGAAAATTGTGCAATTGTTGTTAAAGAATAAAGGTGTAGCAAATATCACCCCGAATCAAATACACCCACGATAAGACAAATACACAGGCGTCCACCTCCCCATGTGGAGGCACTAAGTGATTGCTGCTGCCATGTTTCTGCTGCTGCTGCTGCTGCTGCTGCTGCTGCTGCTGCTGCTGCTCTGCTGCTGCTGCTTCTAAATAGGTCATTCAGGCACAAGGGGCGGGAGCCAGGGAGCGAGAGCTAGACACAGTAAGGATGGAGAAAATAACAGCGAGATGGAGGGGGAGGTGTTCAGTAGAAACAGCTAAACAATGTGAAGACATTGCAGAGTCTGCATCTAGTGCAGAGTGTTAAGATATAAATATTTTAAAAACGAATAAACACCCACCGGACAAATTTTCGTGTCTTAAGAAATGGAATGAACACCCCGACTGCCTGTGTTGAGGTTTCCCTTCCTCGCTCCCTGGTTAAGCAACTGACTGAAACTGTGTGTGTGTGGATAGACGGTTTTAAACGTGGTTTGGCCATCTTACGATAAAGATGTTTAATGTCCTTTGAAACAATATATTATTTCATTTTAACACATTTCAATGGCTAACTCACTCCCCAATGCACCCTAAATCCTCTTTAAGAGGTGTGCCTGGCCAAATTAATTATATATTTAACTTAATTTCATTGCTCTATAAACTTCAGTGGATCCCAGGAAAGCAACAGGGGGAGTAAACCACAGCAGAAGAAGTCACCCAGTCCACTGGACACTTCATTCTCCCTCTAATTAACACACAAAGACATTCCTTAACCACAGAGGTGTATCGCTTCCAACCAGCCATAAATACTGCAGATAACAGAGCCAGGCCTTCCTTCTACCAATGCATTCTGCCAGAGAGATTCTTTCAGACAATCCTGGGACTGTTTTTTCTTATTGCGCGGTGTGCACGCAGACACCCCACACCGCCTTCCGTCAGCCATAAATCACCAGTCTGGAGGCAGAAGGGGTACAAGCAGGTCTGGCAGAGCGTGTGTGTGTGCGTGTGTGTGTTTTGTATGGTCAGTTTGTTTGCCTTGATGCTCTTCAGCGTGCTGCAGTAAACAGCGAGGGAGGGCTGGTGTAACGTGCCGTGTGTCCGGGAGCACGGTGACACACGTTTGATGGCCGAGAGCCCGGGGACAAGAGAGGGACTGCTGCTGCTGCTGCTGCTGCTGCTGCTGCTGCTGCATGGCGCTCACGGGGCTCAGGGGAGGAAGATAAGACCGCGGAACAATCTCTGGATGAGTCCGGAGTGGACAATTTTCTGGCGGCTTATTGTGTTTTGCACTGGGAGGTCCTCTGTTGGATTTTTGCTTTGGTGTCCAACAGCAGTCGTCCAATGAGAAGAAATAGTTTGATAAATAGCCAAGTTAACTAGCATTTTTGAAACGTGCGTGCAGCGTGCACGGGTGTGGATGTGTTTGTGGGGCATGCACGGCTGAGGCTGCAGCTAAAAGTGCTGAGAAGTTTCCTGGCCCCGGAGGACGGTGCAGCCTGCAGCCTGCAGCGCTGCGGGGCTCTGTTGGGCAGCAGACTGTGGCTGTGTTAATTGGACCAAGATGCCACAGGTGCTGAGCAGAGTGTAAGGGACTGGCAATGAATTATTAAACAACATATGTGTATAATGAGCCAAGATTATCAAGCCACTGAGTGTATGTTTTGTGTTGGCATGAAAGGCTTCATTTTATTTCACTAAATTCTCCTTTTATGTAGTCCAGCCGGATATGTCGCTAGGATACGTCGCAACATCTGGACGATCAATCAACGTGTGATCAATCCAGAACATGCCTTTCCGTACAAGTTCTGAACACCTACCAAGAACAGTCAAACATTAGAGGCGCAAAGGCATTGTAAAACGAGCCACATGTAGGCTACACTTGACAGACTAGCGCCACCCGATATCACGTCTTAGGAATGGGGGTGCGGCCACACGATCACAATGGGCTGCTGTATTTAATGGATCCCGTGAACCTTGTGAAAGTCCCCGCTGCTTCCGCTGGCATGCTGGGACACGGTAAAGAGCCACACCGCACTGACGACAGACCCGGCAGCTCTGATGTTCATTCAGCTGGAAGCCATCAATGTTGAGCTTCAGAAAGGGCTTGATGCTCTCAGTGCTAAAAAAAAGAGAAAGCTTCTAGTATGGAGGAGATCAGAGAATGATCCAATGCCTTTATATATTACGAATGTCACATTGGGACTCTTGCCGTGACCCGATGTGTCTTCCCATGGGACCAATGTGAAGGCCAATGTTGTCTGCTGCTACAGGAGTACACTCCTCTGTTCTGCTAGGGGTTCCTCTCCAGGAGGCTCATTAAAAGTGAATGGTGTTGCTTGAGAAACAGGCGACCGAGATCAAGCTAGTTATTATGGCCTTACACGCATGCCTAATGGATGTTAAGAGAGTTAAGAAGAGGTCAATAAATGATTAAGTATTAATTCACGCTTGAATTGCATACGGAATGTTGGCTCAACTCTGTCTATGTTTACGTGTCTTTCTAATCTGGAAGGGGAAAAATAAATGATGTTGTGAAATCCTCGGGATTGAAAATTACACCCAGCCTCTGTGCCAAAGTAACAGGAGCTGCACTTGGCCTGCGCTTTGACATTCGTGCAAACAGAGCAGTTTTTTTTCTGTTGTGTGGTATTGGACAGCCAATTGTGTGGCAATGGGGAAACCAAGCTATCAGGAAATGGAGGTAAGAGCGCAGGGCCAGAAGCACACACGTGGCCACGTGTCAGAGCAAACACGTGCTACAGGATGTTCTTGCTCTTGAATAATGCCGAGAGTGGTGAGGACACTTGGATCTGACCATCACAAGGGAAGTTAGCTGGCACACAGAGAATTCCCATGATGCCCGGCGGACTCCTATAGCATTCTGGAGTGCACACTGTGTAGGGCCGGCCCAGTGGCAGCTGCGTTGCTTACACATGGCCACACAGCTGGACATCCATCACAAGTTGCAGGTCCTAGCATTGTCATATCTTATTTAGAGCCAGCACCACGAGAGCAGCGTACCTACAGTGGGAAGGATCCACACATTCTAGCTCATTGTCTAAACTTTCTTTGTTAGTTCAAAACATCAAACAAAATTATAGATAGAAACGTGTTAGAGCCTGGGTCCAGGCAATCAAATCCTTTACGGCAATAGATAAAAAGGCTATCCTCGCTGTTCGCCCCAGAGGAGGTCAAATCGTTGCTACTATCATTACCATGTTTTGATTTTAATCTCAGTTGATTCCCACATATCACTTTAACGTTAGACTCCGCCGCAAGTGGCCCAATTGCACATTACATGACGGCAGGGACTGAAAGTCTCAGAGTCTCTCTTTTCCCTCCCCCTCTCTCTCTCTTTTCTCTCTCTCACACAGCCAGTAGTATGAATGTCCGGCCAGACCCCGTCCATCTAATGGAGCTCTGGTGGGAGGGAGGAGCGGAGCGGCAGAGCAGGCTGGGCTCCGTGGGTCCAGACCAGCTGGTCCATCACCCAAATCCTCTCAAGCACGGGTCCGTCTCAGAGACGGCTATATAGAAGACAACCCAGCAGAGTCAGAGCCCAAGGTGGACAGATGGACAGGGCAGACAGACTGACCTGGCACTTGTTTATAGATCAACCCAAAAAGGTTCAAAGTAGCCATGACAGACGGCCGCAACCCAGAAGGGAGTCATAGTCGCTGTACTAAGCAGAAAAACACAGATCCCTTCATGTGGTGGAATATGATTATATTAGGATTATGATTCATATTTATCGGGATTACGTCTGCCATTTTTAGCTAACAGACTCGATTCATTGGAGCTATATCAGGCTCGCTCAACCAACGCATGTCAAAGAGTCTAGTCTGTATGATGGATGTTAAAGACAGACACCATGTCCAATATTTATATTTAGCCTTATAAAATACATTAGGGCATTCTGTTCCACTTCTCCCCACTCTCTCACTCTCTGCCTGTCTGTCTTTCGGTCTGTGTGACTGTCTGTCTGTGTAGCCTGAGGGTATACAGTTCCTTTCATTTTATGGGTGTTGGCATTTAGATCCATTCAGGTCATCACACACCAACATACTACCCCCCCCCCCCCCCCCCCTCCACAGACACAGTCACGAACAACCCCAGGGCATGCTGTAAACATATGGGGTCGCTCCTGCTCTGCACATGGGGTGTGAAAGCACTCTGGTGCTCTGCGTGACATGCGAGGGTCATGCAGGGTTATAACTGGGGTCCTCTGAGGGAGTCTGGGTGCAGGGCAGTATAATGCACACAGGAGGTCATCCCGCCTAGTTTTCGGCGTGTTCTTCTGAGCCTGGTTTGGTTGTGTTGTGATGTATTGACCAAAATCCATAAGTGGGTTTTTCGGTATCCACTTGTCGCCATCATTCATCATTATGTCCGATTATCATCAGTACACAACAAGACATGTGACATGGAAACAAAGCAAGGCTTATATTGTTCGTTTTCAGCAGCCACACAGGAAGCATGGTGACAGCCTAGGACATGCACAACAGCCCGTGATGAAATAAATAGACGTGGAACAGTGTTCATATCGCCCAGGGTGATGCTACACACCCACGGTGCTTCCTCCACACCAGCGTCACACATTAGCACTAACACGGGGGTGAGGACGGGGTCTGAATCACAGGCGCTCCGGTCCACTGAGACGGGACTCTCTATGGGGGAACATATGGTGACAGTGTGTGGGAACACACAGACTTACCATGTGGTAGTTGACAATTTCTTGGAGGCTCTCCCCGCACTTTTCCAGGCACTCCTTCAATGAAAATAACACAACACAAAAGGCTTCAGCGTATTGTATCAAAGGGCTCCCTGATGAGATCATAGCTAGTTACAGACTGTAAAGTTGAAACAGAGTTGAATCTGCAATTATAATATGGAGCTCTAGCGACTAGCTATGCTGTATACATTTAAATAAACATACATGGAAAATAGTTGGACCGAAAGACACTTCATTGCACACACGCATGCACGCACACACACATTCTAAAATCAAATTTTGAGGGGGAGACTGGATCTAGGAGTATTATTGCAGATCAGACCACGTTTTTACAATGGAAAGACAAATAGAAACGCCACTTTAACAAGAAAGTCCGAACTAGACATGAAGCTGCAGCCAAGAAGCCTTTTAATAGCACTAGTAACGGTATGCTCAATGGCAGCGGCATTGTCTCTGCTTCTGCTGGACAGCTCAGAGACTCTGGAGCCTGTGACTGAAGCAACCCTCTAAAAAGTGGGGTTTTTGGGCTTCATCAGATCACTGCTGGTTAGTCCTTTTATAACCCCACCCCAACCCTCCACCCACACACTCTCCCGAACACACACAAACACAGGTAATATATATATCATGGATAATTCTGCTGGTGTAGAAATCCTGAGATCAAATAAAAAAGTTTAGAAGACAAAAAACCATGATGCCACAAGGGAGGTATGAGACCATGGGTCTGCGGAGGACACCCCTACCGAGATCATCTCATCCTTCTTGCACTGCTGGGACAGGTCCCGGATCCCGTTGACGAAGAGCTTGTTGGCGTTGACGTAGGCCTTGCCCGCCTCTATCATCCCGCTGCATAGCTTCACCAGCTGGGAAGGACAAGGCGGATGACAGGTGTCATGAGGGTGCGATCATCTATGCATAGCTACCATACCATTGTGGTCACCTTGACAACGCTCTCCTAACATCAGATACAGCAGAACAGCGTGGGGGAGGGGATGGGGTGGAAATAGATCGGTGGAGAAACAGAGTGAGACTTTTTGGAAACTTTTATCGGTGGGATCTTCTTCATGTGACTGATCTTGAGCTGTTTGGACCACAGTGTCTCGTTTTGGCATTACACACATCAGCCGCAGCCCACAAGAGTTGTACTTCCAGAGTAGAAAAAAAACCATTTCAAACAATTCCCCACATTGAGGCTCAACACATGGTTAAAGAAAACACTGTGGGTCGGAGCAGTTGCATGTTGTCTAACTAAAGCTGCGATTAGCACTTTCCGATCATGCCGTTTTCATATGCAGTGGCTGGGGTTCATTATCCAATGTGGCCAGTCATATATCAGCCTGACACACAAGCGACAGATGCTCTACACATGCTAACGCTACAGATGCTACATGGTAGCCTCCAGTGGTAAATCCAAACCAGAGGTTAGGGATTTGCTGTGGTCTTCTGTTGTGACAGAGTCATGTCTGAGATGGGTTTGGTCTCATACATCTATCGTATCATATTAGTCTTTTCTTTGTTGCTGTGTGTGTCACTAAACATATACAAATGTTCGCTGTCTAGATCAAATCTGCCGGATAGTTTCTACACGGCCATTTACTTTTCAAAATGAAATGTAAGCTCTTGAAGTTTGTTTTCTTGTCATTTTATCTGCCATAAAGCCATTTTCAGGATTGTTTTGCCTGTGTTTGTAGCTGCTGGGGCTGAGAGCAATGGTCATTTGCAGAAGTATGCATTACCAATCCCATTTAATGGATTTCAAACCAGCGTTAATTCCATTAAGGAATATGATTTAAGACGTTAACTCAAACTTTACTAAACTAACCTCTATAAACCGTCATATTGCATTACATTCCAGGTTTACAGTTACTTCAACTTGGGTGTCCCACTACGACAGTGAAAAAATATTGAGTACATATGTTAGACGATAAATAATAATACTATTGAAGTATTTCACCCCAGCCTGTGCAGGGAGAACGACATAGGATTAGATCACTCTCTCGCTTTCCCCAGCAGGAGCCCTGGAGTAGCAGTGAATGAGCTTTTATTCCCACCTGTTGTTTCTTACAGTAAAAAAGGCGGGAATAAAAGAGCAGATCAGAGTTTGACAGTTGGAGTCACACTACTTTACTGCCCATCTGTGTCTCCAACAGTAGGACACTGTGTTCGACTGACTGTTGAGCCAGGATTAACAGAGGGAAAGAGTTGACAGGGCTTTTTTGTAACTACTTAGCCCACAGTTTAGCTAATAGCATATTCTGAGCATTAACTTTAAACCGACCATTATGAAACTAATGTAAAATGTTGGAATTTATTATGTTGTGCCTACAAACAAATGAACAGCCAACTAAATATACATTATATACTGTCTGATTAACATGGCTGTTTAACATGTTATTTTTAGACCGGAACGCAGTCGTCCACATCAAATCATTGGAGGGAAGATACAAACGCATCGTCGACTTAATAAGTTCCAAATGTCCTCCCGCTAATATAATCCAATTTACAAACTCTGAAATTGGATTAGTGTCCCTACTGCAGAGCACATTAACCAGCCTCTAAACAACGGCCACACCACCAACGTGTTGTGCAAAGACCATGATGTACTTCTTCTTCCATCAGACTGTGAGACCGTGTCCCATAAATGGACCCTACGTGCGACCGGTCAGAGCGAGCTGAGTGGAGAAGTACAGCGGTGATGGAGCTGAAGGACCGATCCCGGCTCTCATGGACACACATTGTAACCCAAGGTCAGAGACCAGATGGAACTTGTGACATGAGTAATACAGCAAACGCATCTGGCTGCCTGCTGAGGCAGAAACAGGATGGAATAGAAGACATCCTCGCAGCAGTTAATTTTCACCGTGTCACTGATTCCCATCCTAACGTTGCAGCACATTGTGGCAAGGAACAACACAATGTCGAGCTCCTCTTTAGGGAGGCCTGCCGAGAGCATAGAACCAACGCATTTGAACAGCTATGATAGGGCTAATTGTGGATGACTTGTGATGTGACTCAATGGAAATATTGAGTCTATTTGAAGTAGTCCTGGATCAATGGGCAAATTCTGGCAATTCATTTTTTTAAAAGGATTTCGGGGGTATTCTAAATTGAATCTCCCTGAACAAAGTGTAAATCTGAAAGCCGATATTATTGTATCTATTTGAGTACATTGTATAGCTACAGCATGGATTTGGTAGCCATGCGGTGTCAGTACAAGTCTAATTTCCTCCCACCCATGTCTTGTGATTGAGAATTGTAAAAACAACAGGTTGATAATATTATTCATGTAAAACAGGGACTTGGTGATCGGACCATATTGGAAAACTAAATGTTATGGACACATATTTAGTGAAATCCCTTACCTTGTCAAGTTTAGCTTCGATCTCAACAACCTCAGACTCCACCTCATTGATATTTGCCCTGTAAAACAAAACAAAAAGACAACCATTATTACGAGTACCAGCTAAATAAGCACAATCAATCCAAACTCAATCCCAAATGACACAGTTTATCAATGATCCCGTTGTGAAATTATTGGTTCCCTACTGGGACCCCTCAAAAGTGGACTCTGGTTCCCACATCTTCAGAAACCCTGATGACAGTTCAATATATTATAAAAGGACATTTTGAGAAAGAGGAGCCTCAGACCCTTGACAAGTTTTCGTGGCAGCCACAGCGGGCCAGGATCCGGCTGTGCTGCTCAGCAAGCGTTTAAGCGGGCCAAGACGCCATCCCAGAAGCCCCTTCAGCTCAGGCAAAACCCAGTGACAGATGAGCTCTTCCTGTCACGAGGGGGTTGGTGTGCACAGCTGGCTCCTTCAGCCCACCACAAGCACCACCAGCACCACTAATACAAACACTCGCACCAATACCACTGACACCACACCCAAAAGCATGTGGAGCCTGCATTGCAAGTGATTTACGTGCAGGGGGGAGACCAATAGACGATGTCTCCCAGTCAAGAAAACAGTTCAACAACACTTAAAACAGCAGCTGCAGCTGTAGGGCGGGCTCCCCTGCTGCTGGGGTTCGTGTCAGAGGGAGTGGGAGGATTATGTATGGCTCTGTAGCCAGTGGAACCGGTCTCTCACCCTCCGTCACCCCGTTACTGAGTGGTGGATGTACCGCGTATCCCTGTTGGCCATGTTCCAACGTTCACTACCCGCTGCACTGTGGATCTGTCTGGATTCATAAGAGTTGTTCTGTGGATTATTCTAGCCCTTCACTGTATGAGGAATTGTTTTTTTAAGACAGTGACCATAGAGGGCTGGTTCTTTACCTCATTGATTAATCAATGCATTATTTTTTCAATGAAACAATGAATCATTTAGTCATGTAGTAACGTGTCAGTAACGGCAGAGTCGTAAGAAACCCGAGCCAAAAATAATGTCCTAAATTTGTTAGTGACAATGAAATGTGTGGAAATCTAGACCCAAATTGAATTCAGTCAGAATTTAATATTGGGAACTGTATTAGACAGCTGGAATGGAAAGTACACGCCTAGAGAAGGAAACCTTATCACATAATAAGACAAAGTAAGAAGTTTTTTTTTCCGTATACTTCTATCTCCACAGTTCCTTATGCATTCAGACCATACATTGTGTTGATTTGTCCAGCTACCTGCCTGATTTACACCGCATGTTATAGCAGTAATAGTATCTAGACAACAGCACAGTGTTGTAAGCTTCAGCAGAGCTTGTCATGTCACGCAAAGTTTGTTAATTCTGTTGAGCATTTTCATGTGAAGTTAAAATCACTCATGTCTTGTCGTTCACTTCCTGTTTTATTTTGTACTTCCGTTTTCCCTCTCGTCTCAGGCACTTGACTTCCTCCCCGGTCCCTGATTCGTCTCACCTGTGTTCCCCTCCCTCATGTATAAATAGCCCTTGTTTCCCTTTGTCTAATGTTAGTTTGTCTTGCGTCCCCTGGGTATTGTCAAGCCTCAATATTTGTGAGTTTTTTGTGCCCAGAGATACTTGCAGATACTACTGCATTTAATTGGGTTTTGTATCCTCCTTAGCGAGCACCTTTTGTTATAGTTTTGTATCCTCCATGAGAGCAGTTTTGTTACCATTTTCTAGTAAAGCGTTTTTGGTTTAAACATACTGCCGTCTTTTGAGTGTTGCTTCCGAGTCCTTGTCCCTGAGTCAAGGCGTGACAGAGCTTTATAAATATATCTCCCTCTCTTTCTCTCTCTGCCTCCAACTCCCTCTGTCTCACTCTGTAACTCTCTCTCTCTGGTGCTCCCACATTTGGACATGTTCATCATGAGGAAAAGTGGGACATGGAGTGCACGATTTTGAATAACTGAGGCATATCAGCAATGATATAGATCTCTCTCTCTCTCTCTCTCTCTCTCTCTCTCTCTCTCTCTCTCTCTCTCTCTCTCTCTCTCTCTCTCTCTCTCCTCCTCTCTCTCCCTCCCCTCTCTCCTCTCCTCTCTTCTCTCCTCTCTCTCTCTCCTCTCTCTCTCTCTCTCTCTCTCCTCTCCTCTCTCTCTCTCTCTCTCTCTCTCTCTCTCTCTCTCTCTCTCTCTCTCAGGATTAGCTGCTCGGCTGGGCAGAAGCATACCCAGGGGTAGAAGAAGGATGGCACATGCCTGTTTTCTCTCCACCCCCACAGCCCCAATGTTTGTACTGTGTGTGTGCGTGTATGTCTATGTATAGTGTGGGTGTGTGTGGAAGAGAGGAAGTGTCCATCTAAGCCGACTGAAAGCATACATAATTGAAATAATCAATACCATCTCACTCCTCAATGAGACTGTTATTGTAACCCCGGCTGGGCCCAGACCTCGTGCAGCCCGCCACACCCAGGGATAATCCTGCAGCACGCCGACGCATAATATTTTCATTGCTGATGTCATTTCTGAGGCAGCCCTTTAATATGTGATAACATTAGGGCCTTAATGGGGTCCTGCTTTTTTAGGGCGGTGGAAAGGCAGATTCTTCTCTACTATGAGGCAATAGGAGGCCCTTCTCCTAGCTGATGAAATCGTTCACTCTTTTGGATGAAGGCTGTGTTGAAATCAAAGGCATTTACTTTACACTCTCATTTCCACACAAAACACTCGGTGGAGAGGGGGGGAGGAACCAGGGCGTAGGTTAAATGTGCGCTTCTCTCCCAACTACCAAGTCCAACTACCAAGTTATGGAGGAAAACACCATCTAGCAGTTCACCTCCCAGATGTGTATGGTGGGCATTGATGCTGGCTTGGAGGACAGCTGCTCCCGTCGGGCCCCGGGCCCTAACCCCCCCCTCACTGCCCCTCTCACTCCACATGCCTCCCTTAATGGATGCACAAAGCACCCCGGGTATGTAGCCATGGCAACCATCCCCAAAGTGGGCCGCATAGATCCTGGGTGCGGTTGCAAACTTAGCCCTCGCCCGCCTTACCCGTTGCAGAGGCTAGCTAGAGGAGGTTATGACTCATGGTCGTGGTGTGGTGGTGATGGCCAGAAGGGTTCATCAAAAGCTTTTTATAGATCTTGGTTGAAAACGTATTGATTCTCCGGTACCAAAATACATTCTGAGTGGTGTTTGAAATGCATGTCGTTACTTAGCCCTGCAAATACTGAAAAAACAAAAAAACACAGCAAGGAAATCCATTCTTTGAATTGATCATCACGACCAAAGTCAACTACATTTGCCAAGTAGATTAGCATATAAAATGAATTTGGACTGTAATAGTGGAACTGTTTACACGACACGGACCGCTGAAGTAGAGAAAGAGAATAAAGGCAATAATAAACAGTGAGATTGTGCTGAGCTGGCTGGACGCTGGCTGTTCCTGGCCTGCTGGCGTGCTGACTGAGCTTTCAAAGTGGAAGGAATGGAGTTTTTTTACAAGGCCAACATCCCTCGGAGCAATGCAGAACATCTCTGTTTCTCCTTATTTTAGAGACACTTTACATTCTTTACCAGAATCACATTTCTTGTTTGAATGTAGACTTGAGAGACTTCAACAAGGCAATTTGCCTCCATGGAAAGAGTAGTTTGAGTACAAGTCTGAAAGGCTTTTGCTCCTTAAATTGAGTTCTGAGTGGTCTTAAAAGGAGGAGGATATAGGATTTCCTTCATAGCCTATATATCAGTAACTGTCACTAGGTTTGACCATCCCCATCTCGAGGCTGGTACACTACATTGTAAGTCTGCCTAAACACCATCGCCTCTCTCTGGACTGGATGGCTTCATAGGAAAAGGCAGTGTAGAAGCCGTGCCAGGTGGTGTTCAATAGTCCTACCCAGACAGTGACTCCTCAACAGTCAGCCATGGCTTCAAAACCCCAGAACGGCAGGGCTTACCAACTGAACCTCTGCAGCAGGGGGAAAACCCTCGGAGGAGACACAGCCGTCAATGAGCAATAGGTTGGTGTTGGTGCTATCGTGCCAGCGTACAAACAAGAGCAGCTGTGCAACAGCCTGGATGCTATCTTCAAGTGATCATTGCAATCCCACTGCCTTCCAGATTACCAAGATGTTGTTCTCTCCCTCTCTCAGAGACGCTTTGGGAGCTAAACAGAGAACGGGGCATCAGGGGGGAACTGAAAGGAAGGTGCAGACAAGGCAGCCAAGATTGGTCCAAGGACCTCTTTGTAACAGCTCTCATCCGTGTCTGGAGAGGGGACAGTGTTTGTCTGAATATTGATTGTTTTTGTGCCCCAGTTGACGCCGAATTGGATGAATTGGCCGGAGGGATGGTGGGAGGGTGGAATCCGGAACATTTCTCCCCTTTGGGGTCCACCGGCGGTGACATGCCCTGCTGGGGCTATTCTTATCCATGTCGTATCTCCTCCCCCCACTCTCTTGGGTGGCACACCCCTAGACCAGACTTATATTGGGTCAGGCAGGTGCCCTAAGCTAATGCCAAGCACTCGCCAAACCAACTCAGCCGACCCTGTTTTCAGAGTACAAAACACGCACGTCATTAACACAACACCCCCAACACAATGACAACAGGCCAACAGCAGAAAATGCAATGTAAAGAATGACCATCCATTCCATTCACAAGCATACAGGTGTAGACAAGTCCAAAGACCTTCTTTAGTCAAGGATTGTGCTGTCAATCAGCTAATTTGTTTGTCATTCCATTAACTGAGGAATTGGATTTCCCTGGAGATGTAATTAACTGTAACACAATACTAAAAGGGGGCACATGAAGTTCAGGAACCTTGAAAATACGCTTCACTAAACCCTGGTCTATTGTTTCTTAAACGTAGGCTTTTAATTCCACGTGAAAGCTTAGATGAGGGCTCCTCATGCTTAACTGGGGCTGCTTTCTGTTCTCCAAGAGCCTGGGTGGCCCCATATAAATATCGCCTCCATTCCATCTAGCAGGCTAGAGAGAGAGTGCGCCCATGTCAGTGAATTAACCTCAGACCCTCCTCAACACACGCATCTGCACTAATGGCTTCCACGGAGCTGACGGGCCCACTGCCGCCATAATTACTCATTTATGCTTCGATTACCGCTGCAGCTGAAGGGTCTGAGGCGGTGCGCGGTCGGCAGAGGATGAGATCAGGTTGCTCCTTCGTGTTAAGAGTGCCGTAAGAGCACCAATACACTCGCCGCAAGACATGCATGTCAGTTGTGTCATACACGGAGCAAAGAGCTCAAAAAGAGTTTGCACTTCAAAACATGGCCCCCATCTTGCTACCTCCTGATATCCCATTGTGCCAGACACTAGCATGCACTGCCAAACAGCTGAGTGAACAATTCCCCACCCTGTTTCCAAGGCGATAGACTCCATTAGCAGAGGGACCACTCTCCAGGCCCACCCACTCAGTCGATAGATTCAGCACGGAAATCCAAAGGACCACCAACACTCTAACCATACTGTTTTTATTGACGGGGGCACTGGAGTCTTGTTCCAGCTGATACTTGATGTCTGGCGTGGATCGGCTGTCAGCCAGCCAAAGGTATGCAAAACCACGGCAGTCTTGATCTTTCACAGATGGAAAAAAACATAGTTTTATTGTATTGAATAAATCTTCCAAATAAAATCCCAAAAGTGGATCTCATACTGAACTTATATTTAAGAACATAGAAGTATGCTAGATATTTCTAAAGGGCTAAGAGTAGTAACTGTAAATATATGTTAAATCAGTTGTTAAATTTGTCGAAAATAATTGCCTGTATTACTTGTTGTTGGTATCGGTACGTGACAAACCAATATATTTTCAATGGGGTAGAATTGAATGAGATTGAATAGGTCTACAAACAACAAACCTTTTATACGACGTTCATTCATCCTCAACACAACATTGAGCATGTGGCCAACAATGCACCAGGCCCTCTGCCAGAGCACACACTGCCCTGGGGCGGCTGAGCCAGGCTCTGACAGGAGTCACATCGACAACACGGCCTTACAGATCCCCTGATCCAGTCTGTCCTGATGGCAAACCCAGAAACTAGGCCTGGAAAATAGCACACACAAATACTCCTGCTCGTCATCACACATAGTAAATCTATTTGAATAAATAAATATTCAAGTTTGTGAACACTCAAAGATCAGAGACCGTTCAAAACATAATTAATTAAAGAACAATTCAAACTGAATTGAGGACATATTGAGAACACATTGGATTTAATTTCTGATTCATGTCTTTCAAGTGGCTCCACGGACATGATTGAATGAAACAACAGACAAAAGTCTGGAACAAATCGCAAACGAACAGCATGTGCTTTGGAAAGAAAAATGGAGCCAGCAAGTCAATTAAGCTTAAGAGCTAAAGAGAGACAAGTTCTGCTTGTGCTGTAGGACAACAAAAGGGTAATCTATAATCTTTGACATGGACTCAGGGTGTAAATGAAGATATCTTATTGTGGATAAAGGTAAGTAATTATGAATAGTTTTATAGATTGTATAGAGTAATTAACCTGATGGTGTCAGGAATAGTACCTGAACTTAATTAATTTCAGGTTAAATGTATCAATAACAAGAGTGTGTTTTAGATTATAAATGTGTTTCAGAAGTGTTAAATGTAGCATTATGCTTGGCCTGCTGACTTCTAGCACAGATGTGTTTGCCCGACTTATTCCCATGGACTGATTTTAGGGTGTCATCTGTTGACTCAGTCTGGGAAACCTGCAAGGCTGAGAGCGGATTTGATTTTATAACCCATGATGAAACTCTCCTGAGTTGCCACAAAGATGGGATTTTAAAAACTCATCTGCATGCACTGAACAGACAGACATACGGATAGACAGAGGTATGAATGGAGGGAGAGAATGATTGGCTGAAAGAGTGATAGTCTTATCTTGACTGCACACAGCCCTTTCCAAAACACTGTACAACCTAGACACATTAATTTATTTATTCACCTACCTTCTTCTATTCATGAAGGCAAGCCAGCCAGCGGGTTAAGTGTTTCACCCAAACAACTGACCTCCATGTGTGCCTAACTTTTCCCTCTACCCTAGCCCATCCATTGGTCCAAAACAGCTGCTAATGCAACCTCTGTCAGACAGGTGCACTCTGCGGTCATCCCCTGTCTGCCACAGGCCACCTAAGATAGGCCTGCTACATCATCAGCGAAAGAGCTTCCATGATAACATCCCGGGCAAACCTCTTAAGAGAGGAGTGAAGGCAGCTCAAGACTTAAATACTTAAACTGTTGTTGGAAAAAAATGACAAACTCCATTAGGTCAAACAAAGTCGAAGGCATGGCTCTATAAAATATGCATTTTGTGGTGTCGAACATTTTGAACGAAATGGTCTCTTTAGACCTTGAAACATATTATTTGAATTGATTTTAGACATTATTTTATATTGTTTATTTCAATGTTATGATGGGTCTAATTTATGTGTCGTTATTGGAAAGAATATAAAATGAATATCCTTGTTGGAATTGAAATGTTTATTGCAAAGTTTAAACTTGACCTGACCATGGTTCTTTGAATATGAGGAAATTTCTCAAAATTCTCACAGTGTGGTTTTAATTGTCCTGCTAGACCTTGGAAAAACATGTGCAGATAGTTTGCGAGGGGAGTTAGTTCTGGAGCTGTCTAATAATGACAACCAACCCTAAGCACACATGCGGACAGGCCAGGCCACATGACGAACCACGAAGCCAGGGCATCTCCACGCAGAGGTCAACCCTGCCTGCTTCAATATAACCACAGCTTTAATTCTCAAATGTGCTTATCGTAAGAGTCCACCAGAGACACATTCTCCAGCACCGAAGTGTTCAAATCCAACAAAAACACTATTTCACAGCCCAAGAGAACAATTTAGATTCCATCGCCTTGGCTGCTTGGTTATGTTCTAGATAGTGTCCTGGAATAGCCTATGCTTTTCTCTTTCACATCAACTGGTCCATTCAAAACATATTTTCTGCATGACTTCTGATGCCACACATTTGCCTTAGTCTAATTGTGACCCAAGGGGCAGTGGTCCAGGAAGTAGGCAGTAACCACGCACATATGTACACGCACACACCACACACATGTAACACACAAATGCACACGTACGCATGTACACACACACACACACACACACACACACACACACACACACACACACACACACACACACACACACACACACACACACACACACACACACACACACACACACACACACGCACACACACACACACCGGGGCCTTAACCCCCTATGCCCGGGGTCCTGCTCCTCTCCAGTCATCACATGGAAGGCTTTGGCTGTGCAGAGGTACTTGGAGGCTGAGAACTGCACCACAGCCGGCCAAGAGAAACACTCTCCCCCACACAGTCTCGCATTTCCCAAGGATCTCTGCAGCCAGTGAACAACGTGTCAGGAGAGAGAGGGAAGGACAAAGAATGAGAGAGTTTGTGTGAGTGTGTGAGACAGACACACAGAGAGAGAGAGAGAGAGAGAGAGAGAGAGAGAGAGAGAGAGAGAGAGAGAGAGAGAGAGAGAGAGAGAGAGAGAGAGAGAGAGAGAGAGAAGAGAGAGAGGAGAGAGAGAGAGAGAGAGAGGAGAGAGAGAGAGAGAGAGAGAGAGAGAGAGAGAGAGAGAGACCAGCTCTAAAACAGCAAGGGATGATATTTTTCCCATTTGTTCGCTGGATTTAAATCAATGCATACAGGATAATGCCAGGAAAAGAAAGCTGCCATTATTGAGCATTGAAACCATGAATACATCATCGTGTTTTAGATTCAAGCAAATTAACATCATGTTCAGGTCTAGAAACTAAAAGAATGAATAATCATGACTTCTTAATTTCTTAATCTAAAATTCCCATTTTCTGTACCACATCTTGATATAAATAACACCAGTTGATCTGAATTTAGATTACATTCAAACAAAGAGAGGAAGACAAACCATCCTGAACAATGGTCCCTTGTGGTTTCCAATGTAAACAATGAACTCAATCCAGAATGCATCTACACCAATGTGTATTTCAAAATTGTTGTCATTACATAACTGGAAGAATTTACATACAAGACATACCAAAAAACACAACTTCTGCTTTTGTTTACTGCGGTGGGCAAAACTAGATGGCCTGTTGCCCTTCCTTTGTTAACGTCTGTGTGAGCATCTTAACGCAGAATCTCAGACTGTTTGGATACTGTGATAACAGGTCCATTATTGTGGGCCTCCCAGAGGGGATGTGGTTGTTAGCAAGGGGCCGTCACTCAGGGCCAGAGGACTAAACAGTGGGAGTGGTGGGGCCAAGGGCCAAGGCTTATCCTGGAATCTGCCTGGGATTTCTAGCCGTGTGGCTGGAGCGGTGTGTCTCTGCTAAGCCTCCAGCTATAGGCCCTGGACAGGGCAAGAGCAGGGGGCGGTAGGTGATGCATTATGTGTGATGACGGTGTGGGCGGCGTTGGACAAAGGAACCAGGCAGTGTTGACCTGCAGCACCTTTAATGGGCCCCTGTCTCGCCTATCGTGAGAAAACGTAATGATTCTACTTCAAAGAAAAATAACCTGCCCTGCTGGCTTTCACTTTTCCCAATTCTGAGTGTGAAAATGAATCGAGAAATAAGAGATTACTTTCTCACCAGTTTATGGTGCCGCCATACCGGGGGAGTCGCGGCAGTGTAAACACAGATGTAAGCTCATAACATTTAGGAGCCCTGCTGCACTGGCATAACTAAATGGAATGGAACTGTAATTAATATGATGAGACCTGAGTTCAACCTGCCATTGCACGGCTGTGCAAAGGGCCAATAGGATACGTTTTTTATCTTGTGTTGAGGAGGTATGTATGTAAGTGTATTCCTTGGGACCAGGCACTTGCAGGCGGCACAATGTAGGGACCAGTGGCTATCATCTCTCTTACAGATTCTGCTGGTGCTAGATGAGTTCTAAGAATAAATTGACAAGGGCTTCTAATCTGTCAGCAACTAGATGACAGATTAGTGACACACAACAAAACAAGACTCGATTTGAGCCCTGGAAATGAGTCTACAGTTACTGCTACTTTGCAGTCAGTGCTGCAGTCAATTAAAACGATGTGTATGCTGATGCAGGCCAAAGGTAGTATATAGTTCAAAGAACCATCAAGGCAAGGTAGATGAGCAGGGGTGAGCGAAGCGGTTAACAAGAAGTTGAGAGGTTCGGCGCTTCTTAAAATTATTCTGTTTACAGTTGCTCTCCGTCAGCCAGCCATGTGCTCCTCTCCCTGACCCCTGTTACTGTCAGGGTTCTTGAACCGGAGGTTCAAACGGAATGCAGCCCAGTAATCAACGGGAGTGTGGCCAGCCAGCACAATGTTGCCTTGAGTGGTAGCTAAAGTCATGCTGAGAAACCCAGCAGACACCAATGTTATCATCATCATTAGGAAGCAAGCCGTTTCCTGTTTTTAAGGGATTTAAAGGATATCCCATAAAACTGGAGAATACTACTGGAAAAAATCCCTTGATCAAAGATCAAGAGGTGATCACCTTATACCTAAGGTTACATCCATCTCTGTCCTGAACTGTAAGCTGCATTGTCAAATTTCCTTCCCGGGGCCAGTGGAAGGGAAGCCATAAAAATATAGTGGAACCGTGAGAGCTGGAAAGAGATAAAAGAAAGGAAATAGAACAGAGCAAGAAAACATAGTTTTCAATCGAATTGCATCAAAAAATAATGAAAAAGGAAAAGAACATAAAGCTTCATGAGCCTTTAGATATTACACTAGATATAGTCAAAACCAAATGTCAATCATTCATTAAAGTTTGGTTTATAAAGCAAAACGTATCAAATAATATATATAAAATGACTGTTGTCAAGCCTCAGCATTGTAGGCAAGTTGAATGCCAGTAAACCCCCAAAAAAATGTTTGGGTTTTAAATGTTAGTATGTCTTCTTTTAGCTTCAACATATTCATATTTCCCATTAGGTGGTAGTTAATTAGTGACATATTGTTAAAACAATGATGAAACAATTAAATGAATCTAAACATAATAATTGTCCAGTATTTTTTCTAGAATAAATGTATATCCTTTGTTTTTAACTGCCGCAGCTAAATAGTTTGTTTACGTTCGACTCGGCTCCGAACTCAAGTCCTGTTGTGTGTCGGGGAGTATACTACTGCCTCGGATGTGTGGCTGTGTGGATGTGAGAAAGAGAAGCAGTTAACATTGTTGGTTGCATCCGTGAGTGGTAAGCTTCTAAAACACCAGTATAAAGCCATGACGTGTGGCGCACACATAAAACATCGCTCATTATAACTTGACTACACCACGAGCCATCACCATGGCTAGCGGTTAAATGGGGTTCACTTCATTTGAACACCAATGAAGAGACAGGTTTAGTGTTCAAGGTAAAACCAAACCAAAGTATTGTATCTACTGGTTCATTTGCTGCAACAATGCCTTTTGACAGATGGGTATCAGCCTCATGCATTATTAATGACTTGCTTGAGTCTTCTAGTCGATTAGTGATTCTGGGAGCGATGCAATTAAGCAATTAACCCCAGTGGGAAATGGTCCCTTCAGATGGAGGGTGGAGCTTGGCTTAAACCAGACTGGCCAGAAGAGGAAGTGTAACAAGGATTAACTGTGCAGCACAGCAACCTTTTGTATCGGCCAATCAACCCTATTTTGACAGCAAACCCCTGAATGTCCTCATAAGAATGTCAATATAAGTGAAGCCATTCAGCCAAATCACATTGCTTGTCTGTTTCCTATTATAATATTATGTTTTCCTTTTAACTTTGGTAGCTTGTTTATGGACATTTATCATGAATGACTATGAAATAATGCACGGAGAAAAAAATGCAACAAATCTAAGCAACATAAGACACATTTGCGATGCTAAAGGGTCTATTGTAAATGCAAGGGTAGGACGTTTTTGATCAAGGACGGGGTTAAAGAGTTTGCTGTTGTAGAGGAGTAGACGAGAGATTGAAAGAAAAGAACAAGGACAGAGTATAAAAATATTTGGCTGGAGGAGCCGGTTTATATTAGCACAGGGTGGTCCAGCATTACTCCGACACGCAAGCATGTCAATGTAGATATTTGGGGGTGACAGAGAGGAGCTTCTGGACCTCATAGGGCCCTGAGCCGTGGGAATGAGCCAACATGACAAGGTTTTATTGTCTGGAGAAATACAATGAGGCTCCACAGACTCGGGGCCACTCCAAGCTCTTTTTTTCCCCCGCCTTATGGATCACATCCGGCTGAATCAGTGACTGGGTAAGGAGAAGACCTAATGGGCCCGCCAGCCAGTCCTCCCCTCTAACACTGACATTTGGGTGAGACATGTGAATGCCACCAGTGAAAGTCCCTCTTCTCTAAACAGCCACAATGTTCAACAGTGGTTGTGGGGCTGAGCTGGGAGTTTTTTCCCGGCATTTTTGTGGGCTAAACATGCAGCTTGGCTTGCAACAGAAAGACATACCAGACGCGTGAAGCATTCTGCTCTTTCCTGTCTGAGAACCGGGGGAGATGGTCTGTGCGTAGACAAGATACCACACTAAAACAACTCAAGACAATGACCAGATGGATGGCGATGGGAGCCGTTTGCAGGTTTAGTTGATAAATGTGAAAAGTGATACTTTTTTTTGTTTAACTTTGTGATCCAGAAGCAGAGAAATCATTGAATGAATTGCAACGGGACTGGAACACATTCACTTGTGAATGTGGTTGGTTTAACCAAGTCTACTGTGTGTTTGTGTGTGGTTCCCACATACATCGTTCAATGAAAAGTCTCAACTTTGTGGTCTGTTCAGCCGCTGGATTAGCGGGGGGGCATTGGGAGAGGGGTTGGTCCCGCCACTTCCTAAGGTTCTTCCCCCAGATGTTTCCGCTGTGCTGCGGTCAGCGAACTGTCCTCTATGTCACGCTCTGGCCCGTTGCTGAGCCCCCTTGACCCCATCCCATCAGTCCCTGAACCAGGATGCTGATGGGTCCACTGTGTCAGGCACCACAGACCCTGAGCATAATCAGTGGTGGAGCGGGGAAAACCACTGATATCCATTAGTAGGACTTGTATCAACCTTCATGAATAACACCTCCTAGATTTAATCAGCAAACATGGTTATCCATCTTCTGACAAACACAATTAATAGGGACAATGGGATTCCTCAGCAGGAATAAATGGGTGGAAACGGTTGCGTCATTCAATATAGTGAAAGGCAATAAAGGAGAATCCTGAACGGATGTATAATTTATTCCACCTGCTCAATTTATGATTCAACAGTATGATTCAGACGATGCTGGTCAACACTGATGAGGCAGGCTGGCAACGTCATAGATGGGGAGTCTAGGGATCTCAGCAACCCCATCACAGGCGGCATCCCGTAACCCAGGGCTCGTACCCTTCTCTCCAAACCCCCCTTTCCATATTTCAACAAGCTTACGCATTTCCTGACACATCCCCGTGGCCCTGTTCTGGCCCAGCCATGACCAGGAAGTCCACCCACGCTCACTAGGGGAAAGCCGAGAGGAGGGAAAAGGGGGAGAGCGGGGTGTTTGAGGTAAGGAGAGAGTCAGAGAGAGTCAGAGAATGAGATGGAGAAAAGGGAAGAGCAAATCCAAAACAGATGCTTGCCTTGGTAACTTGTGTGATTCAGCATTTCAAAAAGCCTGGTGCCTCTGGATCAAAACCATGGAGGTGGCTGAGAAATATGCATTCTTTGTTTCTGTGTTTGTTGTGCCATTCAGGCCACATAGCCTTTGATGTGTCTTACAGATCACATAAAAGCACGTTCTTCTACCTCTACATCTCCAAGTTAATGCATTTAACTACTAACTATTACTTTGCCGTATCCTTTAGCATTTCGGGTACTTTTAGATGCCAAAGTAAAGTTGATAGTTAAAATATTCAAATTACATTCAATTACATTTCTATGTTCTGAGTGAAAATGACCAACACATTATTCCAAAAGGCCTGGTAACCATAGGAGTGAATGTTTACACACATTCTACTGCCTATAAATCAAACCCATTACTTTAACAGTCTTATCAATACACCTAGGTGTGTGTACATGAGGCTGAGCTGAACAGCACAGCTATACACTGTGAAAAAAAGAGTCAATTGAAGACAAAGTGTTTGGCCGTTGACCAAAAGGTCAACTCTTGACTAGAGCCCAAACAACCATCAATTAATTATAGGGACAGATGCAAGAAAAGAGATACAAAGTTGATATACTGAAGTCGGCTCCTAGTAAACTAATCTTAAATTAGGGTATTTTCTATTTTTTATAGTTATTCAAACAAATCCTTAAAAAGATATGCCTGCATTGTCAAACGTCTCAGGCTACGCAATGACACTTTGGCCAAACATTGACCTTATCAGTTGGAACTGGAGATAATCCATAAGGGCAGCAAATGCCTTCTACAAAATAATACATTACAGTCTTAAAATAATGTGCTCAACAATCATGTAGCCTAATGCAGGAATGTGGGTACTTTACAACTATGCTGTTTATGAAATGGAAAACCATCAGTTGGAAAATACTGTAAAGCATGTCAAAACTGAGTAAAAACTGCTTGTGTCTAAGGGCTGAAACTTGAAGCTTAATAAAAATATGTAAAAGGTCATAAGTTCAATAGAGATGAAACAGCCTGTGTCAGTCCCATCCGTTAAAAATGTTGAATTGCTGTGAAAGCACTGAAAAAAAGAATCCAGCTGCATATCTAGCTTCTATCCTTCCTATTCCGCCAACCTTTCCTGTACTCAATCTAAAGAGCTCTGCAGAGAATGGATAATCTAACGGGGACATTAGTCAGATTATTTACATAACTCTGAGAGTTATAGCCTTTTAGACAAGGCAGAACCGGCAGTTCTCTGTGGTGTCTCATTGCAGTCCAGGGGGAGTGCCTTCGATACAGAGGGTTAAAGAAGTAAATTTCATATTTCTATTATGTGATCAGGATCATATTAACATTTACCCAGTCGTGGTATACATACAATGCTATGTGAGAATATTGTTGTTTATTTCTTAAATACATATGGACTTATTCAAAGTCCCAAAATTGTGTAACATTTACAAAGATACAATATTTACAAGAGGCATGTTAGAGCAAAGATATGTTAGGCAAGGCAAACGTATATACGAGTTTAATATTTTGTAGATGTCTGTTTTGTAAATACACTGCGATAATTTGTATTCAGGGGGGCATTACTGCAGTGTATTTGCAAAATGTGAGATCTCAAAATTTAATTGGAGCCCTTTTTATCAATATCAAAGTAAAGTTGGATTTTCCCTTAGAAACAGTAGGCTAGACATTGATATTGAACAACCACTGTGAATTTAAAGCAGATGTTTGCTTTAGATGACCAGAATCCAATCTACTAAGAAATTATAATTTAATATCACTACAAAGTTGGTCCAGAGGGCTTAGATGAGGGTCAGAGACCGGACTCCCAGCATTTAACTAAACAGCCTTTCTGGTCTCACTTGTTGCTTCACATCCACTCCTCGCCGTCTCGTTTGCACTTCAAGGACCTTCTGGCAGAGCTGATACAACGTTGACTCAACACACACTTTCCTTTTACAACACCGGATAGCAGAGGGACAAGAAAGGCAACTGGAATTCTTCAGAATGATGGCCATTAAGTTCAGCTTCTGCGTTCCATTAGGTTCCACTTATTTAAACTGTTCACACACCAATGCTGCTTGTGCATGGCAAAAGGCGGGAAGAGCAGGTCCTTTTTGCGCTGGCACTCATCCCAGACATGCTTTGTACTCTCTTAGGATGTCCTTTAGAGAAAAGATTAGCACACTACTCAGAATGCAGGACCCTGCTCCGCATGGCTCTTTGTCCACGCATGGGCTGAAAAGTTGCTATTCATGAAAATGAGATGAGAGGGACTTTAGGGGGGCAGCCCCCACCACCACCACTACCACAACGTCCAACAGAAAGACTCAGTGACATCATCAATGCATCGTAATCCATTTCAACAGAGTTAAGTCTCCGCTGACATAATGCCCTCATTACATTCACATGAATTTAGGCCTCTCGTGCGTCACTTTATCACTGTTGAATAACATGCAGGGAGTAGGTTATTATTACTATTTTCAAACCCTGATTTCATCTTCAGGTACTAAATATAAAGGGCCTGCCTTCTGGGGGTCAGGTTCATATTCCAGTCTATTTTGTTTTGTTCATGTATAGAAAGCAAAGCTGGATAGCATGCTTTATCTCTTTTGCACCCTCAAATCAATCAAGACCCAAAGGATCAAAACACATTATCTACCTTTTCCCCCCCGCTATTATCATGTTGAACTTGGACATCTTCATCCCAAAAGTAAGATAATCGGAAGAGTCAGTGCCATTTCAGGACGTATTTTCCCTTAATGTAAAGGTAAAAAGGTGCTGAGGATCCTTCTGAGTGGCCAACTCACCTGCACATACACTTCATACTCATTCCTTTGTTATCTGTAGGTGTTAAGTTCCCTGCATTAAAGATGCCACCAAGCATGCCAGCGTTTCCCTTCCAGATTTGATCCCTGGCAGTGGAGGGATTGAGCGGATGAATATGGGCCAATCTCCGATTAAGAAACACCATCTTCAAACAGTTGAATTAATCCCTGTAACTTTCATTACCTGGAGCTCTGAACTCCACGGAGGCCTCACCCTTCATAACATCATGGCAAAAAACCTTGCTGTTGTGTGAACTCAAGGTCATTCAATCAAGGCTCTGCAGGAATATCTCTGGTGTTCATACTTCAACAGGGAGAGGCGGTAGAAGGGCCTGGTTAGCATGATTATGTAGCTTGGTTGACTTGGAATTACACAGCTGTTTGAAGATGAATTCATGGTCGCTGTGATGCGCCGTTCGTGGGCACTCAAACACACATTGCCATGCCATTTATAGTCTGTGTTTTGCCACGATGCTGTCGAAGTTCAGTTGGAACTTGAAAGACCCTGATTAGGTTTATTAATGTCAAGCTCTCTTCCCGGGCAGCTTGACATGAGATCACATGTCTTGCATTCCAATGCAGCAGCCATATCCCTGGACAGGCACCTCTTTCTTCTGACATTGGGTCACACCTCCACCGAAACCATCCATCCCTCTTGAACTTCTCTCACACTGGAGATGCAGAAGCAGTTAGTGCTACAGGCCCCTGGTCTTTGGCCCTTGAGTGTAGGGTAGGACGTCCTCCATCTACCAATGCATTGCACCACTGACCATGAGTTACTAACAACCCCCATCGGCTCAGAGACAGCCCTGACGTCACCACCCCCTCCAGCTCTTCACATGGTGGTGGGAGCGGAAGCGAGGAATCTCGGGGGCTTCTTCATATTGTGTGTGAAAAGGGTCGGTCACTGGGGCGGAAGGCAAGGCGCTTCCTGGACAATGGACATATTCTGCTGCTAGACTGGAAGGACACCAGGGTGGATCCGGGTGGACACTAACAAGTCCTGCAAACACGTGGGAGGGGGAAGGAGCTGAACCCACTTGGTTCTCTGACAGAGTGTGATTAAAGAGACTTTCATACACTAGTTGTTTGTTCTTCTCAAAGTGTCCTACTGGGCATCATTAAGCACTAGGTCATGGTAATGTAGGATGGAGCCCTAGATCATTGGCTCACCAACAAGCACTCATTAGAATCCCCATATTGTAGAGTGTGGCTCCCAGAAAAAACATATTGTGTGGGATGTTTGATAGGCGAGATCAGCCTCTTGTTGACTCATGTTCTAACAGTGCACGTGAGAGACCTGAAGTTAGCGCGTCATTGAGGATAGAACAGCTCAAACGTTACACACAGCCAATGTTGTAGTTCAGCAAACATACATTTTTCACTGTGGCCCACTGTGGTTTCTGAAAAGCAGATGTGGAGCCGTCGCCGTGGTTGCAACCTAACATCTGTCTGCTGGTGTCCGGGTATAACCATAGAGACTGGATGGGAAATACACAATAGGGAGGCATAACTGGAAGGAGATTAATGTGTTGGCGATGTCATGTGCCATATAAGTTCTCATTTGTATCAGCTGACCAATGAAAAGTGTTAGCCGTGCTGACAAATCGTAACATTCTTTTAGGTTATTTTACATTTCCTGGACTGAAGAAACTCTTCTGAACAAGTACATACAGGGGTCATGTTTCTGGCATGATTCTACATGATTAACCAGTGAAGTGTCATTTGAACATCAAAATATGGAGGGAAAACAACTTGCTTGATTTTCCTGTTATTCCGAGACGACTCTCTTACTAGTCATCTGCCCTCCAGGGTTTTTCACAGAACAGTCATACTACTTTAACAGCCATTCAAAGGACAGTTTAAATGTCCCCTCAAAACCTTGTGGCCATCTCAACCGAATAAAATAATCAGTTGTGTGGTGCGTCTCATTGAGTGTCTGGTCCAGTTGTTTCACCAGCCACACCATAAGACCAGGTGCTTCACTGCTTCACTGTTTCATTCACTGCCTCACTGCGGACATGAAACAAGAGGAACACCACCAGAGTAGAGCATGGTATGAAACATGTCCACACACAGCGGTGTTTCTGTGGGACACCTCGGAAGCCAGAGACAAATAAGTCGGGCAGAGCACTCCCTCTTAAGAGCCATACATTCATTCCACATTCAAATTCCCTAGCCGGGGAAATATGTTTGCCTGCCTGTTGGACGTGGGAGTGGAGAAAGTCCTGAATGAGATCTTTCCGTAAGACCTCCGTAAGCTTTCAGAAATGACTTTGGTGGTAATGGTGGTGAGGGGGCCAATATGTCTGTCTAGAGAGAAGGTTGGTTAATACCCCTCTCTCCGCATCCTGGGAGCTGCCTTTCTCCAACCCAGATGGCCGTCATTAAGGTGCTGCTGCCAAGTCTGGAAGTCTTAAATTTGGAGCTGAGATTCTATCTCTGAGCGACGCACATGCACGCCCACTGAGTAAAACACACACACACACACACACACACACACACACACACACACACACACACACACACACACACACACACACACACACACACACACACACACACACACACACACACACACACACACACACACACACACACACACACACATTTCTCACCGTTTCTCTCTCATTCAAACACTCACTGAGAGATGAATATCTGTGGCATATCAACAATGATAGATTGTTGTCTCTCTCTCTCTCTCTCTCTCTCTCTCTCTCTCTCTCTCTCACACCGCACACGCACACGCACACACACACACACACACACACACACACACACACACACACACACACACACACACACACACACACACACACACACACACACACACACACACACACACACACACACACACACACACGCACACACACGCACAAATATATAACACGTGTAAAGGAATCTAAACTAGGCAGGCTCAACAGATAGGCAGGCAAGCGCTGAGACTCCCCACAGAGCCTGGACGTCTCGGGGTCTAGAGTCTATGTGGGCAGCAGGCGTGGTGTTTTGGGTGTCGAGGAATTCCTGCCTTATTTATCTAACCTTTGGTGGGCTGCAGTCAACGCGTAGTGGAACCCCTTAATCCCAATAGTAAGTGTCGTGACTTTGTTTGAACATACCTGTTAGGGTTTCACTTTCCTCAGTCCCTAAAGCAGTTCATAAACAAAAGGATATCCTTTCATGTTTTGGACGTCCTGTCACGAGTCATTAATGACGTATTTTCCCGTTATGGAAATGTATGTCAGAGAGAGTTGGCTGTGTCGTTGACCACACAGACACCACTATAACACATTTGTTAGGCTCTATAACCAAACAATTTTTCTAATACTAGGAAAATAGTCATCCCTGCTCCATGCGTGTGTGCTGTGTGCCCATTCTGGGGCACATCCCGGTCTGAGCGCACGTGACGGCGAATGGAGCTCATCCCGCACACATCCCTGGACGCTGGGCGTTACGTGTGGACAGATTGTGGAGGGGAGAAAGCGTTTTTAAATAGGTTTCCAGATCTGGTGTACCATTTTAATCAACAACGGTACTAGTAGGCATGTGTGTTATTAAGTCTAGTAGAGCCATATTTTCAAAGATAAACAGGACCGACCCTACATAAATGGTTCGCTCGTGGTAGTTGGAACTTGAATAGGCTACTAAATCAGTGTGGATATTGTTCTGTCGCAACATTTCTCAAATGTGTTGCTTTTATTATCGTCATGGATAACGGTATTAATGTTAAAAAGCAGATATATTCAAAGTTAACGATTTTTTGTTCAACTCGACATTGTTCTTACCTAAAGCGGGGTGAGTCTTTAATGCAGTCTTCAAAATCCACCGTCATCTTCGGCGATATGATAAAGGGCACCTTTAAAAGAAGAATTTCATTTCCTTCGCAGAATGAAAAATGTCCGGTTTTAAGTATCCGAATGGACGATCCTCGATGCTCCGCTCCCGAAACGTTCACCCGTTCCGCTGAACTCCGTCTACAGCTCGAGAGCGCCGGACGGGAGCTCTGGACCGCTGCATGGAAATGAGCAAGGCGGTGACGTCACACGCTGGCTCACTTGAATGAAATCAATGAGAAAAAAAAAAGATAGATCTGAGAGCAATCGGTGTGATGCCAGTCAACGAATCCCATCTGATGGAAAGGGAACTGGTCTATGCTGATCCGATTCACTCATTATGACGTGATGACATGTTTAGAGATCAGCTCAATGAACCCATCTCTTAGTAATTTATTTTCTTGCAAATGTAATCTTGCAGTGCAAACTTAAATAAAAAATATTTTGCACAAACACACTTGAGACGAGCCAGACCCATCCATTTGAATGATTTCATGGCACTGTATTAGTCATCATTGCATATGTTTCAACTAGAGGGTGTTCATTTCCGCTCTATTGCCCTAAAATAGAGGACATGATTAATTCAGTGGAAGCGGGAAAGCAGGATTAGAGGGGATGCTCAGGATTTCTCTCCCGGCTTTATAGAGCACCTTTGTTCTGTCCTCTCCCTTGCTTTGACAGGGCGTGGCCCCTCCTTCACTAACCCCTTGATAACTTCATCCACTGATATGCAGGATTTATATGAATATGGACGATAATCTCCTTCCTGCCAGGGAAAACAGTTGTGGTTAGGCCTAGCCACAGAGACATCAGTCCCAAACAGGTTCTCTCTGTGCGCTCTTCTCTCTCTCGCTCTCTCTCTCTATATATTTTTTTTCACCATTTATCTCTCTCTCTCTCTCTCTCTCTCTCTCTCTCTCTCTCTCTCTCTCTCTCTCTCTCTCTTCTCTCTCTCTCTCTCTCTCTCTCTCTCTCTCTCTCTCTCTCTCTCTCTCTCTCTCTCTCTCTCCTCTCTCTCTCTCTCTCTCTCTCTCTCTCTCTCTCTCTCTCTCTCTCCTCTCTCTCTCTCTCCTATTCACTCTTTTGATTTTCATCCTCTCAGATCAAAGCCTCTACTGCTTCTATAAGAACATGTAGTGTCAGCAGTCTGCTGATCCAAAAAAATCAGGGGAAGGGAAGACTTGGGAGGAGACCAGGACATGGAATCTATACCCCCGGTTCAATTCAGTCAGAGGTTGTATGTGTTCCGTTCATGCAAGATGGAGAAATTCTCTCTCAGGTTTGAAGGGTTATCTCCTCTGCCTTGACTGCTGTCGTCCAGGACTTTGAAGATCCAGCCCTATTTCAACCCTTATGGATGATGGCTTGATTGGAATGGTTGGACCTATAGTATAATAGATCCTAATAAATCTTAGATAACTGCAAACATACCATGACACATTCATGTGTTCATAACGTGTTCTCGTTTCCACATAACCCCGCTGCGGACATGAACTACTGTGCGGGTCACAAGGATCTCATGACAGCAGCACACGTCTGAGCCCACACCCAGGGAGAAGAGGTTGGAGACGCGGGGACTGGGGGGGGGGGGTGGGAGGTGCCACGCCAGTCATGGATCGCTCGTGTCCTAACCCCCTGCTGCTGTTGTTTCCAGTACAGTAACCGAGTGGCGTCTTGCGGGAGCAGACAAACAGGCGGCTCCATGAAGGGGCCTGGGAGGAGGATGGTTGCCTGAATGGCTGTCCACTCGAATTTGGACTTGGTGGTGAAAAGGCCTCCCCCTGGCAGCCATGAGCAGTGAATGCAGCTGGAAACACATGGGGGGGGGGGACGTGTGGGTTTCTAGGAGGGTGACCTACTTTAGCTCTCACTCTCCCCCCCCCCCCCCCTCGCCTGTTTGAGTCTGCTTGAGAGTGCTGCAGGCAACCACACTCTGAGAGCGAGGAGTAGCTGCTGCACCCGTCTTCGGTGACTGCGGCAGGTGCAGCGCCTTGTCGAGAAGTGGTTTACCGTGGAAGCAAGGCTTCACTCTGTATGCCGCATGATGCACATGCATGCATCAATGGGCTTGTATCTCCATGCATTTTATTGTTTCTTTGTAATCTCGCATTTAGAACGTGATGGTGATCCTATTGCTGATGGAGAAGAAGTCAGAACAAAAGGGAGTGGGAGAGACAGAGGATAGAGTGAGAAAGATCCCAGGACATGATCTTGAATTAACGCAATCATAAGAATGGATGCAGTATGCGTAGGCTCTAGTTTGATCTTAATAAACTGGGTCAGTGGATCAAAGTCGTTCAATGTAAAATGAAATACAATAGAAAATCCCAATGGGATATTTGAGCTTCAATTGACATGTTTAAATAATAATCAACATGTAAATAAGGATTACCATGATTTACCACCAATGAACCGCGAGTGCTCGTTTCATTAACCCTGACCATGTACATGCTGAGCATCGTGTTCCATCCCACTTGGCCTTTGCCTCCTCTGCATTTGAAAGCGCATGGGACCCAGAAGCACCATGCAGTCATGCTAACATCAAGTGATGACTTATTCAGCTCTTGGTCCTTCCCCAGCTCATGATGACTACTGACCCCTGGGGCCGTCAGCAGCACTCCCATTATATCATAACGTGTAGCACAGCGGTCACAGTTGACCAACTTATAGCATCACATGGCTCTATATTCGTGTAAAGTTCTTTTGTCCTTGAGAGTTATGAATCCCATTCAAAATAACATGGTTTTCTTGGTAAATCTATGGTCGCCATCTGAAAGACTGGCCACTGCCCTTATTAATGGAATTGTAACTTTCAAATGATTGAATATATATACTGTGTATATATATATATATATATATATATATATATATATATGCACCACACTATTCAACATGCGCTGGTATGGTAAGACAGCAAAAGTCTTCTTGGAGATGGTGAAGCTAACATTCATTTGAACATCATTCTGTGTGTGGGGGTTGTGCTTCGCCCTAAAAACTTGAAGAGCAACATGCTCAGAGGGGAGTAACTCATTAGAAGGCTACTACTGCATTGAATGCTGTCCATGTTTGGCAACAACACCCGCCTTTCATAAAACCAACAGGGAAAAGTAAAGGATGTAAGAACTGGACCAAAGCCAAACAATGGAACGCATTTTGGAATTTACTTCCGAGACAGTAAACAAAAGAATCAGATCCAGGCTAGACATTTAAAGTCCCATTTGACTTGCTTGTTTAGTGCTAATTTAAACACATATAACAGATATTCTCTCTCCAGAGCTTATACAGATAATTGTATTCCCTCGATGTCTCGATTATCTGCTCAGAAAATGGATTGAAAAGTAGTTTGGATTTCGGATAACTATAATATAATATATAAAAATATAATATAATATAATAATAACAATTTAATACTACATGCAAATTAAGGCAATCATAGGCTTATTGTCCAAATTGCAGGGATGATCAACAAATGAAGGAACCCACTTCATCTGGACACTGTTTAAATAGGCTATAATCTTTTAAGACTATCAGGTTGTTTTGGTCATTAATAGAGTGGATGGATGTGGCTTTAGGGCAACCTCTTTCTATAAAACATTTCTTATTAAGGGCCCACACGCAAACCAACACTTTCAGTTCAAAGTTCTACAAACATTTATTTGAGAACGGGTCAAAAATTGTGTAATGGATTTGTTAATGCAATGGAAAGCTCCGATACCTTGAAAAAGCAGAAAATATAAGATGCACAGTGGCCTACCAATGAAATACCAATTATGCTCACGAAGCAATCATACTTTATACTAGGCTATATTAGTTGAGGGCGCCATCTAGTGAGGAAACTGGCATTGTTCACATTTTTAACAAAATAGGTTTTTATGGAAAACAATATATGGTTCAATAACTAACTATTGCCTACGGGTGAAGAGGCAATTAAGCATCAAAATATTTATTAACTAGTGTTATATACTGGGATTCATTTACAACAAATGTAAACGCTCCGATATGACTTGGTGTGTGTCACTTTCAGTTCTTCATCTCCATTTCCTGCCTCAAGATGTTTCTCTACACCCCTGTATGCAGACACCCACTGAACATTGCAATGCAGACTACAACGCTAGTTTACATACATAGAGACCTAGGGATCATTACGATACTGAACTGGACTGGGAGTCAACAGATTGGGTAGGTACACCATACTGGTGGATTGATGATAACAAGCTTTTATTGAACTTTAATCAAAATGTGTATGCATTTTATTTATTTAATCTAAAAACCATGTTCACGGTTGTTCAACATTGTTGTATTGCATATAAAATACCAGCCATATATGTTGAAATCAGAATTTCCCTTATCGTATCATTCGGTGATCTAGGCCTCTGCTGGGATTAATTCTAATTTCCAAAAACCCAACCACAACAAAACAAACAGGCAACCAACCAACCGAGCGACAACATGACCTCCTCCAACTGCACCGAGCCATCGCCTGGTTACCAGTACCACCTCTTCCCCGTGGTCTACAGCGTGGCCTTGGTTCTAGGGCTGCCCGGCAACCTGGTGGCCCTCTTCGTCTACATCTTCAAGGTCATCCCGCGCACCTCCTCCAGCGTGTACATCATCAACCTGGCCCTGGCCGACACCGCCATCCTCCTCACGCTGCCCTTCCGCATCCACTACCACCTGAACCACAACCACTGGATCTTCGGGGACATGGCGTGCCGTGTGACCGGCTCCCTGTCGTACGCCAACGTCTACATCAGCATCTGCTTCATGACCTGCATCTGCGTGGACCGCTATGTGGCCGTGGTGCACCCCCACCACTACCTGAGGTTCAAGAACCCCCGCTACGCCGTGGCGATCAGCGTGCTCCACTGGGCGGTCGTCGCCGTGGCCATGCTCAGCTTCATCCTCTTGGGGCCGCTGGACAGCGACCCGGTCAGCTGCTTCGAGAACTTTGCCAAGGAGGAGTGGAGTGGCCGCCTGGTGCATTACAGCGCGCTCAGCCTGGTGTTCTGCGCCCTGCTGCCCTCCGTCATCATCCTGGTGTGCTACCCGCTGGCCATGCGGCGCATCTCCCTCATCCAGGGCAGGACGTCCCACAAGGCCCGCAGGATCATCCTCACGGTGCTGGCCATCACGCTGCTCTGCTTCCTGCCCTACCACGTGGTGTACCTGCTGCATCTGCTGCGCAGGATGGGGGTGATCCGTGGCTGCGCCACCAGCGCCGCCATCCACAACGCCCGGCGAGTGACCCTGGCCCTGGTCAGCCTCAACACGTGCCTGGACCCCTTGCTCTACCACGTCACCAGAAAACACTGCAGCGTGAACCCCCTCAGGGGCCTGTGGTCGTGGTGTAAGGCACGCAGGTACATTGGCATCTACACTCTCCCATGCAGCAGCCCTCCAGTGATTTGAGACGGGCGACAGTAACGTGTGTAAAACAAGCCAAAAAAAGCCACAAAATAGTGCAGTTTTTTCCCCAAAAAACATTTATTCAAATGGTGGTCTGTACAAAAAAAAATAAAAAATGGACAGAAATGGACAGAAAATGTGTATCTGATGTTAATACATGAAATGTATTATAGAAAGACGGTTGGTGTGCTGTCTTAGCACAGTGCCGAAGGAAGACCCTTCTTAAGCAGGGTGGAAAGGAAGCTTCCAAGGTCTTCATCCTGTTAAGAAGTCACAGAATTGTCTGAAATCAGTTCAGTGAGAATGTTTGGTTCAAGTAGAGTGCACTTTTAACAAAATTTAAAAATCTCAATTGTGTCGCAGTGAAGGACATTTTCGGTAAATGGCACCTTTTAATGGATGTTGTCGTTAATACATCGTGTTGCTATGGAACTTAATAAAGAAGTAGCACTTGTATAGTTTTATTCTCCGTCATAAATTGGTTGCTATGTAAAGAGCATCAGTGCTCCCACATGAAGTTTTCTTGCGGAGGATGGAACATCTTCCTTGTTCTGCAGCGACGAGCAACGCTTTAAAAAAACACAACGCCTCACACAAAAGACTGCAGATCTTTTGTGTGAGATGTTCACTCGCTTTACTTTATCTTTCGTGACAGACGGCCATGTTAGAGAAAATAGGTTCCAAGTCCCAATGACGCAATATACATAAACAACCCTGAACCTTTATGCAAATCTAAAAATGCTTGAGTGCTAAAATCTGTCATTTGAAATATTATAAAAGGTGGCTCATGACTCACTGTATGCAGACAGCGTGTACGAAAGCATACACTGAGAGGAAGTTGTGGTTTAAAGGAAAGTTCCACTCGCACGGCTCCGAGGGATCTCCTGTTTACATTAGTTACTGCTGTCACATTACTAGCCACTCAGCTCTCTGCTCACCTGGTAGCTCCAGGACAGAAGCAGAACCTTGGTGTTTGGGTCTTCGGTGGAGGAAGACACTTTCACCACGATGGACTCCACCATGACAGACATGCTGTCGGGGAGGTGTTGGGTCGTGTAACCTTTAAGTACACTGGAGGCAAGAGAAAAAAAGACATGTGGGTGTAGAGTAGATGGGTACATAACCACAATATGGCATGTTTACCACAGGAAACGACATGGAATAATAATGTTGTTCACCCTCCCCCCTACTGGGGGTGGGTTTTAGCAACATCAATACACATGTAATTTGATTACAAACACTAGTTCTGACAAACTCTGAAATACCCATCCTAGTTCAGAAAGAAAATATTGATATAGCCCAACTAGTTTGAAATACCTGCACTACAGTTCTGAAACCAAGTTCTGATATACCATGGTTCTGAAATACCCACACTAGAACGAGACACCCACACTAGTTCTGAAACAAAATTCTGATAGACGCACACTAGATGTGAGACGTGAGTGTGAGTATTTTCCGCACTATAAGGCGCCCCGGAGTATAAGCCGCAGCCGCTAAATTGAATGATGTGTGCATATATAAGCCGCACTGGAGCCCGCCGCTTAAAGGGGGGGGGGGGGGGGGGGGGGCGCGGACCGGTCATAGAGCCCATAGAGTTAGAGTTGGTGGACTGCAACCTGTAAAAATCCATAGATTAGCCGCACTGTTATATAGGCCGCAGAATCGAAAAAAATGGGAAAAAAGGCGCGGCTTATAGTCTGAAAATGACGGTAAACGCTGTAGCCTGGCTCGTTGTTCAGCCTGCGGCTCTTGCCCTCGTACCTCTTCAGGTGCATGTAGATGCGATGCAGGGTTTCTGCGTCGTTGTGCGGGTCCTGGAGCTGCACCCGGCACGTGAAGCGCAGGTGGTGTTCGCTGAGGCCCAGCTCCTTCATGGCCTGCTCCGGGGACACCAGCCTCAGACTCTGCAGGGAGAGGAGAGGGGAGGCCGGCCATGGGTTGTCGATCAGCACCTTGTTTACATCGTTAATATAATAAGGATGAAAGCTGCTTAAGGAGAGAGAGGGCGAGCGAGAACCCATCTCTCTCTGCTCCCTCCCTCTGAGTTTATTGGCCATTTAAAATAGATGTGAAACTGATGGCAGGCAAGATGGATTTAATCAGGGTAGAGAAGTCTTGATGGGCCCAGGAGCAGATGTTAAAACTGAGATAATCTTACCGACAGCACCTTTAATGTGACACAATTTTTACAGTGATTGAGATATAGGCCATCGTTAAAAGAACCAATAAGGTATATTGGTGGATTAAAAATGGAACGGTAACGACAATGAATGGTTCTCTCAGTATTGGGATGGAACACCTACGTTCTCCTTCATGATCAGGGTTCCATGCATTGTGCGAGGTTTCTTTGGATCAGGTAAGGTACCTGGGGGATATGGGGAATACATACACAGCCATTTGGTTGAACGATAGCATAAGTCCTCCATAGCAATGGGCATGTTAAGAACAAAACTGTACCACAGAAGTTTGACAGAACTTGAATGTAACAACTCCAAATATACATGTTAAACAAACCTACCTCCGAGGGCCATTTCTCTTTTTAATAGGTTTAGAGAAATATCGACCGGGACATTGGGATTTGTAGTCACAGTCGTCGTCTCTCCATTAGCTGGCATGTAGCAGTCGATGCCTGTGAAACAAAGAAGGTATAGACACTAAGAATGCAGCAGAAAACGATCCGTTTTTAGACGGTACAACGATAGATATTAGCCTAGACATAAACATATATTTACGTATAAATCCATGAACAGAATTGTGAACAGAAAATGGTTAACCTTTTTCTATGTAGTAAGTCAGAAAGGTATGCTGAAGATTCATAATCAATACAATACTGATACGAACAGGACGCAGAATTCTAATCGGGTGTTTTCCTGCTGGTAATCAATGTAGGCCAGGGTGACGGAGCCGCTGACGGTGTTCCCACTTACTGAACTCCTGTTCGATCTTGCCTTTGAGGAACTCCATCTTGACGGCCTCCCCGTGCACCAGCAGCATGTTGCGGGGCTCCGCCATGCGGATCAGCTGCATGATGCCCTTGGCGTCCGCGTGGGCGCTGAACGACATGTACTCCACCTGCAGCTTCACCTCCAGCTGCAATGCACACGCACACACAGTATGTCATAACACAACGTGAATAACATACTCAGTCTCTGCTGAGGAGTTCCCGAAGGTACTGTGAATATTTAACAATTATCCCTTGAGCCCGAATGGGCTATTGAGGGCGAGAGGGATAATTGTTTTAGTAAAATTCAACTCTAGTAGGGCAGTAAAAACATGAAAACATATCCAGAAAATAATTTGAGCATATAAAATCGTCAGAAACTTCATCAAAACGCAAAGCAGCCATTGTTTTTGTTTATAAAGCCGGCGTTTTCGCTACTAGTAGGCTATAACTTATAGCCTACTAGTAGCTCAGCCAATCAAAACGCAGCATTAGTGATAGGCCACTAGTTGAATTTTACTAAAGTGAATTACCCACAGGTGTGCATCATCCAGCAGAATGTCTTTGACATGTGTTTCAATTGAGGGTTTGATAAATGTGTAATGTGACTGTAGAGGGATTTCAAATAAAACATTTTCTCTACCGTTGATCTCCCTTCTAGCTCCAGTTTGCGTTGTCCGTTCAGGATCTTGTGCCCGATCGTCCCTTGGACACAATACCCCGGCATGATTACCTGTAGCAAAACAAGCATCATAAGGTGATCATACAGTTTTTGAAGTAATCTGCTCTCCTGTTCCGTGTATGTGCGAGGGGCAACAAAACCAGGACCCACCATGTTCTTCTCGTTGCCAGCCCACTTCTTGAAGATCTGTAACGACTGGCCAGCGTGCAGCATACCCGGTGTGGCAAACACCACCTAGAGCAGATTCAAATAACCATGTTTATAAGTGTCAAAGATAACTCATAACAAGGCCAACAAAAGTATGTTAAATGTGCTTTAGGTACGATTAGAGAGATATCATTTTAGGGTAATTTCTTAGATAGATACACTTTATTTCAGACTCAAGGTCCATACAGAAAGTAAAAACAAGACACACAGTACAAAAAGGATTAAAAATCACACAATAAAATAATAATAATAAAAAACAACAACAAAAAACAAAAACATAATAATCTAATGGCAGATTTTTAAAAGACACTTATACCAGTGCCCCCAAAACTGAGACGTGCAGCGCGTGTCACTATACATAATGTTCACCAATGCCACAACATTTAGATTCTCAGAATCATTTAACCGGCAGATGAACCTGTGCATTACATTTCTCAGAACCGCTTGCAGTGTGTTCACTCCCATGCTCACAAACAGCTCACTCGCACTCGTCCATCTGGGCCTTTTTAAAAGTATCCTCAAAGCGTCATTGTATGCCACTTGCAGTCTCTGAAGGCTGGCTTTTTTATATTTCAACCACAGATGTGCAGTGTACATAGGTGAACAATACGCTTTGAACAGAGTCAGCTTCACACCAACAGTGCACCAACCGAATTTACGTGCCAATACATTTGCTCGCACATACAACATACGACACTGACGAAAAATATCCTCATCATCTGTTAGTTGGTCTGTGATCACATGACCAAGATATTTCACTTCACTGCAGATATTTAGAACCTTACCTGAGAGTTTAAAGTCAGGAAAAGTCATTTGTCTATCTTCCACGGTTCTGCAGATCATTATCACACTTTTTGACTCGTTGTACTTTATATCATGTTGTTCCCCATACACAGAACACACATTAAGGAGCTGCTGTATACCAGCTGAACTAGGACTAAAAATCACACAATCATCAGCATACATAAGATGGTTCATCACTGTACTGCCGACCATACAGCCAGTTTTACATGAGCTTAGATTATGTGATAAATCATTCATGTAGAAATTAAATAAAATAGGAGATAAGATGCTCCCTTGTCTTACTCCGTTACTGATATGAAAGGGAGCAGACAAGCAGTTGTCCCATTTAACTTGCATGGTCTGTTGGGCATACCAATAGGACAGGATTCTGACTATATACTTGGGGACACCTGCTGCACCCAATTTTTTAAATAATTTATCATGATTCACCCTATCAAATGCCTTGGAGGCGTCTAAGAAACAAATAAAAACAGATGAGCTTTTTCTTTTATAGTTGCTCAGCAGTTCCTTTAGCACATATACACACATATCTGTACTGTGTCTAGGTTTAAACCCAAATTGATTATCTGTAGAGCTAATTAGCCCATTAATCCTCTCCAGGAGAATTTGTTCAACAACTTTAGACAATATATTAGCTAGAGCGATGGGCCTATAGTTCTCTGAGGAACCCACTTTTCCTGCTTTATCCTTAACCAAAGGAACCAGCTGCACTGTCATCATAGCGTCCGGAAGAAAGCCATGGACTATGAGGGCATTGAAGCATAAGGCAAGAAGTGTATATAACCTTGGGCTAGCAAGTTTAAGATGTTCAGCGGAGATATAATCCAAACCTGTCGTTTTGTTAACTGATAAGCTTTTAATCGCTTGAGAAACCTCACGAGTTGTGATCATATCTATATTTTCAACGTTTGCTACTTGATGGCCATTAGTCTGAACACAGTTAAACAATTTACTATAATGCCTTCGCCAGAGCTCAGCAATAGCACTAGCACCAGAGACTCCATCTACTGTACTTGGTAAGGAGGGTTTGCAGTTATTAATGCGTTTCACCTCTTTCCAGAAATCTTTATTATTATTATTTAGAAGTTTCTTGGCCATAGAGTCAGCCCTCAAAGATTGCTCATTTTTAGTAATGAAACGTATTGCATATTTATATTTTGTGTTTGTACTCTTTTTATATTCAAAAATGGGCCCCTGTCTTGGTTTACCAGCCATTGCCCAGGATTTAGTAGCTTCACGAGCCTCAGCATAGAATTTAGCCACATAGGTATTCCAACAAGGCCGAACTTTTCCTCTCTTTATGTGCTTAAGGTGAGGCTTACTAGCTTCAAGTAATGCGGAGACAATATCAGTATACATTGCAGAAGTATCTGTCTTATGTTTGGTGTTTGTACAATTACTGTTTTTACATACGAGTGCCTCTCTAGGGAGACATATATTGCTCAATAACTGATCAGTATCTTTACAGTAGAAAGCAATGTCTTCACATGAAAGAGAGGACCAGTCCAATTTGCCAAGATTAGAATTATTTGCACATTTTACAGTTGCAGGTATGTACTCAGATCTGATGACCATCTTTACAGGGATGTGATCAGAGGTGGATACATTGTATAAGATTTCCATGTGTGCCAACGAGGCGTGAGCATCAGCTGTAGAGAGACAGTGGTCTAACCAGGACGTGGTGTGCCAAGCCTCACTTATATGTGTGTAGCTCTTGGCTGGCAAAAGCTCTCTGCTAGACAGTACCAGGTTATTATCTGTACAGAGATGATTTAGGTGGTTAGCAAAAATTGACCTCTTGTCTGAAATATCTGCATTCATATCCCCAACAATAAAAATATTTGTGAGACACTCATTTTGTAAATAAGAACTAATAAAACCAAGCTTATTTACATAGTCCTCTTCATTATGTTGACATTCATATGGAGTGTAAATATTTAAAATGGTAAATTCCTTATCACGCTGACTGAAGTGTATAGCAATACACCAGTCCACGCCAAGCCTAATAACATTTATCGCTGAGTCTAGTTTCTTATTCCACAGAATTGCCACACCTCCTGGAATTCTGCCCCTTTTTATACCCAGACTGAGGTCAGTGGTGGATTCTCCAGCACATGAAAACTGTCACTGATGGAGTTTAGTCCCTTTAAATCCTGCTTTGCTAGAAAAGTTTCCTGTAGGCACAGAATGTCACAGTGCTCCAACAACTGATCAACAGTAATGCGGCGAGCTTTATCCACTGCACTTTGGCCCAAGCGCAGGCCACGACAGTTGTATGACAGGATGCTTATATCCATAGCAGTTTCATATTTAGGCATTATTGCCAGTAGCGAGTACACTCATATCCCCAGCAGCTAGAGTAGCCGCATTAGCAATGACTCCAGATTTACGTGGTTCATAAAAGCGCCGTACATACGCTCCCACTGGCCAGAGCTCCGGATTATACATATCGCCAACATCTTTGCATTCAGCGGATATTTTAAAGGATGCGTATCTGCTGTTGACAGTAACAATCCTTTCACATAACACGCCACGTCCCAGTTTATTCTCAAGATGAGCGCGCAGTAGTTCAGCCCCTATATCGGGTGAAAACCTAGTTGCAAAGACGCTCACCCGTTTAGTTGTTATCATCTTGATGGCTCCTGCATCTCCAGTGCCCACAATAGTTTTGCCAGCTTTCTTCCGTCCCACCACAGACTTGCCGGTGCTTGATCCTTGTTGGTAATCCTCAGTGCGCTGCTGTTTCCCCTTCTTGACGACTCGGCTCCACATTGATGATCCGGGCGAGGACATCGTTAACCCAGGGCCAAGTGCTGGTGTGGCGCTCTCCACTGTTACAGGCAGCGGTCCCTGTGCCTCCTCGGTGTCTGTCATCTGGAGTTTCAGTTCCCTCCGCCGATCCGTCGGAGTCTCCAACCACCGCTGAGTTAGTAGCGTGCGCGGCGCTAGCATTCCCTGCGTCCAGCTGCCTCACCGGCGCAATGAAGCTAGCACTGCCGTGGTCAAAGTGCTGTTCCAGGGCACTAACCCGGCGGTTCATGTCCGCCGTGACCACACGCAAACCTTCACTCGTTTCATTCTGCTGGTGTAGCGCATGTTTCATGGCAGAGACCTCATTGTGTAGCTGCTCTATTTTTCGAAATAGGCCGCAAACGTCCATGTTGGTGAAAGTCACAGGTGGTAGCTCGTCCAAATAGTGAGATACAAATCTCGGCACATTGTCCCCGCACTCATTCAGCACTTTGAGACAGCTCTTGATGTTATTGGCGTCTTTCTGTGCTCCTTTGTGTGAGATGTTCCGTTGAGTAGTAGGACAGAGTTCAAACAGCATTTTCTTTGAAGCCTCTATCCAGTCTGAGTCGAAGTTGTTGGCAGCTAACATGATAATCTCATCCTGACTTAATGTTCTAATTTTTATAGCAAGGAAGTGTAAAAGTTCATCTTCAACTATGACTTTGCCATCAACAGTCTTATAAATATCTGGTTTTAGTCGGGCTCTGGCAAGCACTGGAGCACCTGAGGATGCGGCAGTAGCGTCCGCCATTTTTTTCGGATCACAGAGATCCGAATTAGAAATAGCGCAGCCATCAATTTGCTACTATTGAATTAATGAGGATATCAGTTCTGTTTGATTTTGACCGCTTTTCAATGTCTGATCATTTAGGGACCTTCACCGTGATTGGTGAGGGATGGGGTGTTTTTTCTGGCTTGTATCTATTCAAAAGGTTGCTTTCTTCTGCCCTCTGTCTATAAATCTCTCAAACCATACCTGCAGCATCTTTGAATTACATGTTTTATTCCATTTGTGTATTTATTATGAAATATTCATTCCAAGTAACTCACCATAGGTCCGGGGTTATCTGCGTAGGAGCGGTCAAAAGGTTTGATGTGCTTGAATTCAAACATGTTCCTCTGTACAAAGGTCTTGCGGATCTTCTGGTTGGTCCACGTGATGAAGAGCTTGTAGTAATGGTTGGCCTTCTCCGTCAGCCCCGTGGAGAAGTAGATGGGGGCTTTGAGGTTCATTCTCTCCCTGCAGTATGAGGGCCAATGGAGGTGGTATTATTGTCATCATCATAAGCCTTATGTATCATTATGACAGCGTAATATACCACGATACGTACAACCCATGCTTTGACACTAGCTCTAACATTACTATGTTCTTTCTTATCACACATTTTTAATGATGCATTATGTACATGCACACATGATTAACTGAGTAGAATGAAGGATATTACCAAAAGGTCTCCAATAGGATGCACAATTCCTGTGCTCTCCCAAGTGCAAAAACTGGAATAAGAACCTAGAAACATGAGGCATTGTATAATTATGAAAACAGCCAAATAAAATGGGAAATTCAAGTAAAGTGATGATTATTAGTAATTTACGAGCATGATAACATAAAATCATGCTTCCCACAGAATACAAATAACTTGATAATGTAAAGTCAAATATAAGAAAATTATAAATGTAACAGTTCTCTAATCAACTATATCATTACAATGAGCTCAATGTAACCAAATACCTAAGGCGGCTTCCTACCTTGCCTCCTCGTTCCACCGTCTCGTGAACCTTCTTCAGGAAGTCCCTCTCCCTGCACCTCTTGGAGTCTCGGATGGTGGTGGCGTAGGTGGACTCTGAGATGAGGAGGTCTGGACGGCACTTATCAATCCACGCAGCCCTAGGTTGATATTGCACAGCACATAACGTTCAAACAGAGTGTACCGCATGTGGGTCATAAGGAATAGACTCAACTGGTGCTTCGTCAACAACACTTACCCTAAATGCCTGTCTGGCGTCATGTTGTAATCTCCCTAGAGACACACCACAAAAAAAAGACATTGCATGGTTATAATTCAAACCAAGTAAGAAAAGTAAAACGAGTAAGAAAATCAACGAGTTCTTCTGCTTCTTACGCACAGTGTACACGACAGACTCGGATCCCACTTTGATCTGCACCATAGCAGCCCCCAGAACGTGACCTGCATAGTAGGCCTTTATCTCCAGCTCCTCGTCCACCTGCAAAACAACAGATAGCACTTCACTGTCCATCCCAAGAGTTGAGTGTGTGCAGCACGCCATGGGGTGGCTGGGATTTGGGGAAAAAACAAAATCATTTCACCAACGCACCTGGACCGTCTGGTGGAGATTCAGAGGTACGACTTTCTTCATGCAGTCCTTGATCATCTGGGAGGTGAAGAAGTTGGTCTCTCCCTTTTTGTCCACAGTGATTTTACGGAAGTCTTCTAGCAAAATTGGGCAGATAGCTTTGGTGGGGTGCGTCATGTAGATGGGTCCGTCGTAGCCCACCATCTCACTCATGTAGGGGAGAGCGCCGCAGTGGTCCAGGTGGAAATGACTAGGAAGGAAAGGATGTGAAGGCAGTGAAGCTCCATTGTAGAAAAAACTTGGAAAGTAAAGGTGCACACAAGCTTCTCAGCACATACCTGATAATCACACAGTCCAAGAATTCTGTTAGCCGCCCATTCTGCGTGATATAAGAGAAGTCCGGGAATCGCCTCTAGATTGAAAAGGCAAAGTCGATTTATTTAGCAATTATATTTGCTAAAATATGTCTTCCTTATCTTTTCCGAACCGATGTCCTCTTCAACTTACATCATCATTAAAGCCCATGTGCATCCCACAGTCCAGCATGATGTTCTTGCCACCAATAGAGACAAGGATACAGCTGCGGCCAACATCCTGGCCGGCTCCTTATGGTAACAAAGTGAGTAGAGACATTTAGTCGATCATAATTGATCACTATTGCATAACGCAAGAAAGGGAGCCACGTTCCAATTGCAAACAATGATCCTATCGAACTAACAACATGTGGATGCGATGTTGAAGCATATATGCAGCTGATAGCTCACATTACTTACCGAGTGGTGTGACCTTTATTTCAGGCATCTCGTCCTCTAGACTCTGAGTTGTAAAATAGATGAGAACGTTCCCTTCTTAGATAATCCAATCTTTGTTTACAGAGATTAACGTCTAACTTCAGTACATTTTGTCACTTCCATGTAGCTATCAAACTCTCTTCTGATTGGTGGAATAGACAAACGCGTCGCTGCGTCAGAAGTGTGCGCACTAGTAACCGGGATCAAACACCGGAACGATTCTGTCACCTGCCGGAGATGTGAGCTCTTCCTCTGGTTCTGAACATTTTTATGAGTTATAACCGTCTAATATCGTTATAACATATTTAGGGTAAGGGACGTATCATTTTCGTTGTTTAAATCGTAAGGTCCATTTATATGTTGACTATTATTCCATCTGCAGCACTTCCGTAAAGACAACCATGGCTGGTTCTGCTGTTATAGAAGAGCAGAAGTTCTCTTTGCAGGAGGTTCTGGACACTTTCAAATTGTGTCTCTCGGAAAACCAAGATGTCTACGTTGAACACTACGTTGCTGGTTGGCGTGGCCTCGTCAAGTAAGTATTTCAGGGGCATAATACCGAGGAAACGTAGACCTACCTTATGAATTATGGATCAGATAAAGGTAATTTGACCATGGTTATAGTGATATACACTACCCCCTTTTATGTGTACCTCATAGCTGCAATAACTGAATGACTATTGATCAGAATTCTCAGAAAAGAGGTCAGTATATGCATCCTGTAATCATTGCTAGTCAAGATTAATCATTTGGGCTATTAGAAAGGCTATTACGAATCCATCGCAAAAGCTAAACTCCTCTCCCCATTTGTTTCCTTAAAAGGTTCATGAACAGCTTAGGAAATGTCTTCACCTTCATCTCCAAGGACGCCGTCAACAAAATCCAGATCCTCGTCAACTTCCTAAACGGGGAGAACGGCTCCCACTACGTCACCATCCAGTCCATGGTGAAGTACGAGCTGGACAACCAGCTGGTGGACCTGGACAAGAGGGGCAGCCACCCAGAGTCTGGCAGCCGCACCTTGCTCCGTCTCCACCGAGCGCTGAGGTGGCTGGAGCTCTTCCTCGAGCGGCTGCGCACCAGCACGGAGGACAGCAAGACGTCGGTCATGTGCGCCGACGCCTACAACGAGTCCCTCTCCCAGCACCACCCCTGGGTGATCCGCAAGGCAGCGGGCATGGCCTTCTGCGTCCTCCCCGGGCGCCCCACCTTCTTCGAGGTGATGAACGTGGGCGGCGTGGAGAAGGTGGTGGACATGCTGGGCGACGCCGTCCCTATGATCTCCAAAGTGTACCAGATCACGGAGGATCTGTACGCGCAAAATAATTTACTAGAGTTACCTTAATAATGGGACATGGGTGTGAAAGGAGAGGTGACAGGTAGGGTTCATGTTGCAAGGTTCTTGTCAACTTTAGTGGGACAGTTTGTACTGCAGACTTGCCCTTGATCAATTTTAACAACTCAAATGCTATTGCATTTGATGTATTATTAAACATACTCTGGTGACACAAATACTACTCTTATACATTGACGATACAATGATTGTGACCTACACTATATGTAATACTGTTTTGATTATCACACTTGTTTGTGGTCTTTATATGTATGTGAAGGTTTATCTAATTTGTGTTAACGAAGACAATTGTGATATTTTATAGTTTCACTTAATCTTTACTCAATTGTGTTTGTAACAATCGTTTTTTAAAAGCTGTTAATTTTTTATTACGAACCGAATTGTATCATCAGTTCAGGAAGCTTTCCATTAGTGATCAGATACACAAACCGACCAGCAGGGGGAGCCTTCTATTCACAAGTGGTCGTCAAGGTTACCGTTTGGTAACAACTAGTGCTGAACGGAACTAGCTCGGCAGGAGCTCAGCCACTTTACCGCGAATAACTTAAAACTGGGCTGAAAACAACCTTCAAACATAAACAAGGTATTCAATTTCGAGTTAAGTCATGTGTTCATACCAAAAAACGATTTACTTGCAAACCTAAAAAAAATTAAATTGTCTCCGTCTAAGATACGAGGGCCTGACGTCAAGTTCAACCTTCAAGGAAGGCTCATATCTGGTCTATTTTGAGCTCAACTCATAGGTTATTGTGGTAGTAGGACTGATAGTTATGTGTGCTCACATGGTACACTTATACAGGCATGCATGAATAACACTTTAAACTTGTTATCCTTCTCACTCAGACCTAACCCAAGAAACAACTGTGGGCATTTGTTTATTTTTTGTTTTAACATTAAAACAACCAAATCGGCACTTAAATGAATTCAACACGGCCAAAATCCTCAAAAGGACGAAGCAGGCCCCCAGCGGACCATACTGTGCATGATGCCAGAGAGCACGTCCAGAGTGACCACCACCTGGCCGTGGGGCACCAGTCCGACGGCTGCATCAGGTCCAGGTCTGACTCTGTGACCAGGATCACCACGCCGCAAGGCCAGGACTACACGGCAACACCGCTGCAATCCGTCCCTGCTCGGCTAACACTCTCCCTGAACAAATACAAGGTGCTTCCATCCATAAAAAAGCCCTCAGATGTTAGTCACGCCCTTATCCCAGAAATAAAGACATCCAAGATTAAACTATGTGATCATGTCATCGCTCAGCAGCGACGGCATAGTCATGGAGAACCAGGTTGTTATGCCGAAAAGACCCCGCCGAAGACCCAGACTGCAACCCGGAGCAACCCTGAAATAGGCCGGGTTGCCCCTGCCCCTAACAAGCCTCCTGACCCAGACATCATGGAGTCCAGAGAAGAGACTCCTGCCATTGTTGCTACAGACCAGTTGCTTCTAGCTATCAGAGCACCGTGTGGCAGGAGATTTCAGCAACACTTTTCCTATGCCGACACCCTGCAGACACTCATCACTTGTGCAGAAGCCAGAAATGAAACAAGCTACTCCGAAGCCTTCATTGAAACTATGGATGTGCCTCGAAGGAGCTTCAGGAGATTGGACATGACTCTGTCAGAGTGCTGCATCTGCAACAGATCAGTGCTATGCATCTCTCAGGAGAGACACTCGGATATCGCCAGAACAAGCATAGTTGATAATGGGTAATATCACATTCTGAACGAAAGAGCCATGTATGGAAAAATGAACGTGTGATCAAAAATTTGAAAGGCAATTGAGAATTATTTTTGCTCACACACAAGTCACAAGGCAATACCCTAGCACACTGTCCAAAGAGCTAGCAATGTGCCAGACATGTCACTGTATCTGATTAAACTGACTAAAACTATTATACTCCCCATTGCCGCTTGTGAATACAAGAAAAAGTTAATCTTCAAGACGTTTGAATGGCATTGAGCAAATATCTGCACTAACCTGAATTAAATACTAATTCTTAAAACGTATCTAATCTTATTGCAATCTGCATATTCTTAATGAATCCATAATTGTGGATTAACAATTAGTGGTTTCCATTATTCGCCTGGAACCAAAACCTTTAGTGCCGATATTTGGCATGTTAGTAGCAGCCCAATCAATAATGCACAACTTGGTGCAGAAAACCTGTAATGGACATTTGTAGTTCAAAATATATTTTTTAACTATATTTTCCCAAAAGCACAATTGATATTTCCGTGTTTTGTTCAATAAACCATGTACATTGCCTGATGTGTCAGTGTGTCAATCCAAATAAAAGAACAAGCACATTTTTAACAATAAATTTACTTTGTGGGTTAGCACATTCCAAGTTTTTTTAGCAAAGATATATTGTCAAACCAAAAACCAGCGGATATAATCTCGTCAAGTTAACACTTCAAATCTCAGACAAGCATTTACAATATAAAACAGTAACACTTATTAATTCAAATAATTTTAAATCCAAACATCATGCATAGCAAACAGCCACCCCCACTTCAGTGGGTCAAATAAAATTAAAAAAAAAAACACCCTGAATGAAATCTAAAGTGCAAACCATTGGCATCAGAATACTACCATTAACAAATATTATGGATCAACAAATTCCCCCTTCTCAATAACTAACTGAAGAAAAGAAATTGCGCAGAAATGGGATTTCCAACTTCCATCCCCTTCAAGACCGGTACTTGTAGCGCTGAACTTCAGTTCATCATCTTTTCAAGCTCATCCAGGTCATCAGTGTCCAATTTCACTATTTTGCGGTCTGGAAGAAGTGATTACATATTATTTCCTTTTTAAATGGGAACCATCCAAGTGCATTAAACCTGCACGGTGGAACTTTGAACTGCAGCTACACATTGAGCATTAGTTGACTTATGATGCATAACAAACCATGACAGCCATCACAAATGTGCAGCTTCTGACATCACAGGTGGGCATGTCCACCTAGATGTAAGCTGGATAGATCGGCCTACAAGCCTACACAGTAGACTGTAGCAAACGTTGCTCATCTATCCTTCATATCTAGGGGGACACGCCCACCTGTGATGTCAGAAGCTGCACATTCGCAAAACAGCTTGTAATGGCTAATCAAACTTACACCGGGTGGTATAGTACGTCCCCTTTAAACGAATCCTAAACAAACTATTGAGATTTCATTTCAACTTGCTCTACATACCAAAGTGGAGTTCAATCTGGTTGATGAGATCCATGGCTTCTTGGCTGTCAACCATATTGAAGGCAAAACCTTTTTTGCCAAAGCGCCCGGTGCGGCCAATCCGGTGGAGGTACGTCTCGTTGTCTGCGTTTCCATCTCTGCCAACAGGCAGATCGAAGTTGACCACGATAGACACTTGCTCCACATCAATACCTGGGGGAGCCAGCACATTTCAGAGCATTTCTTTGACATTTTAACCGGTTCTCATCTTAGAAGGGCTGCCGTCCGGGCTAGCCATAGCCTACCTCTTGAGCAGACATTGGTGGTCACGAGCACCTTTTCTTTTCCCTCCCTGAAGCGCTCGATGACGGCGGCCCTCTGCTCCACCATCATCTCGCCACTAAGCAAGGCCACCTGGTGGCCCTCGCTGGACAGCTGTCCGCTGAGCCAGGATGCAATCCTGCGAGTCTGAGAAGGCATTGTTGTCATTTTGCTCAAACAAAATAAATGGATATGGGTAAATCCACTCTGGTTAGGCCCTGGAAAGGGGATGCTAGGAGGTTAGGCAAGGGTTGTGGCAATTTTATGATCGTCCTAAATTCAAGGCTAGGCAATCTCTATGCTATGCTCCCTTCCCCCACTCCCTCAATGTAGACTTGTCCCAGAACATGGGCTCAAGTAGTTTCATGATGGTGTAGGTCAACCCTGAATTTGGTAGCGATTATTGTTGAGGCATAAGGCATCATGAATGACTCACTTGGCAGAAGATCATGGCCTGTGCGATGGTAAGACTCCCATAAATATTGCAAAGAGCGGAGAACTTGTCCTCCTTCTCCTTGCAGACCACATAGAACTGCTTGATGGTGTCCAGAGTCTCCTCCTCGCGCTTCAGCTTAATGATGTTGGGGTCGGGGATAATCCTCTCCGCAAATCTCCACACAGAGTCCTCGAAGGTGGCTGACAACAGCAGCATCTGACAGTCCTTTGGCAACAATCTGCACCAGAGCATTTGAGGAAAACATAGAGATCCAACACAAATCATATAGTTTAAACCCGTATAATCAAGCCTGCTCACTGAATTGGTGGGAAAAATAGGATGAAACCTGAAAATCCTATACAAAAAAACAAAAAAAACAATTATAATTGAATAGACAACTGAATAGAGTTGGCCGCCATGTCAAAGACTCATCATGCACAGGTTTCTCGCTCCATGTGAAGAAATGCTTGTGCTTCTGTATTGGGGCTTGCCTCTGAATCCGGATGCTCTGGTCCTGGTGTCCCTGGGTGGCGATCATGACGTCCGCCTCGTCCAGCACAAACACGCGGATCTTCTTTGGGTCAAAGAACTTCAGCTTGAGGCCCCAGTCGAGGACGGTGCCCGGCGTTCCGATCACGATGTGTTCCTGGATAGTGGTGCCGCGCAACACTAGGGAACAGGGGACCATAGCAACTAGTAGCAAACAGCCACTTCGTAATGCGTTAGTCTGCATGACTCGAGTTTCATGAGAATGTAAGTAGCCTGCCATTTTCACATTTACAAGTTCTTAAGTGTCATTTTTAAATGGATTGATGCTTCAGAAAGTTCATTCTGGAATATTTTTTAATCCCCAAAAAGATTAATAATCCATGGACGGAAGTGTAATGTAGTTATAAATTTTATGCATCATTAGAGCCAAGACATTCTTACCTCTATTTCCCCGAATGGCATAGGCCAGTTTGACTTCAGGATAAAACTTCCCCATCTGCTCAATGACCTGGCCGATCTGCACAGCAAGCTCGTATGTGGGTGCGATGCAAAGGCACTGAAACCCAAAAGAAATGGAATAGAGCCAATAAATAGATGGTTCACTTGAGACCCCATGAGCCTTACTGTAGACCGCAACAACACATTAAGCTTACCTGGGTCCATTTGTTAGCTGGGTTTACATGGCTGAGCATCGCAAGAGAAAATGCAGCCGTTTTTCCCGTGCCCGACTGAGACTGGGCAATCAGATTCTGAGGTCTGAAGACAAACGGCACCACAATAATGTATGCATTTCTATCTCAGGGATAAGTTGTTCAGTCATGATCACCAATCATACAACTTTGTCATCTTAGCCTTTTAAATTCATCATGTGTAATACAAATACTAATCCATGCAAAACAACTTCATAGATATAACAGTAATTAATATCAGCACAGTGTACTACCAAGTGCTGGGCACTTACGGCTCGGCCAGCATCATGGGCAGAGCATTTTCTTGGATCCTCGATGGTCTATTGAAGCCCATGGTGTAGACTCCCTGAAGTAACTGAGGTTTCCTGTTTAATATGCATGTCAAGATAATACAAACATTATGTACAAAAAAGAAGACCCCATTAGGCAAATCACTTCAAAAACGAAAAATTGCACAACAAGATATGCAGAAGCACTCTTACCAACAGACGTCTAATTATACCTACATATTAGTTTGTTTACTTTGTTGGAGGCCACTAGTGCATACTGCACTGTGAATATTTCTTACACTGCTCAGTGTTTAAATTAAACCTTGCCAGCGGCCGGACAACCCAATCTACCATCGAGCCACTGTCCCCCTCTGATCTAGTGACAATGGTGGACAGATAAGTTGTGAAGTTCACACATTCGCTTCTCCCTCAGGGAAGAATATGTTCTCCATTATTTATTTATTATAAGTACATATTTTGCAAGGGCTATTCATCGGTAATGCTTCAAGTGCAATGATAAGGATTTTGATACAGGCTCAGCGTACATCTCAATAATACTGAGTCAGATGCTGAGGTATCTACCATTTCAATTTCATTTTAGTGCCAATATTAGATGCTTGGTATGCAAATTGAATAACACCTTCAAACAAGGCTAATATTTCACCCACTTACAGTCTCAGTTCTTCAAATGTCTTCGCAGAGAATAGAGGAGAGTTTGGGTCTCGCTGGAGAACCTCAACCTGATTTCGGTTTTTCACAAGGTTATGGCGGATCAATTTATTCAACAGTGATTGTTCAGCTGGATCCACTGTAAATGAGGGAAAATTAATATAAAGTAACGTAGCAATTCTATCAAAAGACGGCCTAACTTTGAGAATCCATTTGCTTTCAACATTAATGAATGATTCCAATAGTCATATCATCATCATGTTGTTCACGTGTTTAGATATTTGTGAAAAATACCCTGATCTTTTTTGCCTTCCTTTCCCATCGAATATGGCAAGACGTTACCTAGCCAAATATACACACAATATATATATGTTAGTATGGCTTCACAACATTTTGAATTAAATGATACGAGAAATATTTACCATTTATATCATCCTTTAGCAGGGAGTACGGGACATTGGAACAAGCCATGCTTTTAAAAGTTCCAACCTGTTAACAAAAAACAAACTTTATAGAGGTCATGTGAACAATGCAGACCTCTGCAGCATGTCAACCACGAGGGAATCAGTCTACAAACATCACTGATGAGCGGCTAGCCGGGCGGTGGCTAGGTTAATAAGTTAGCACGACATATTGAAAACCGATGGCCCATCCGTCGCGGTGGATTAAACCTTAGAAGTCACCTGTGCGGGCTTGGTCTTCACTCCTGGAACACCGCAGCCCTTCGCCACTGAATGTGAAGCCATTCTCCGACGTTATTGCGGTGATAAAACCGTGTTTTTTAAGGGGGGAAAAAACAGTGAAGTTGGATGAAAAGTTTTTCTGTGAGCGACAGCGTGCTGAGTGACTGAATGCGTCGCGTTCATCAAACATCAGCCAACCAGCAGCAACCGTCAGCCGCCTCTATCACGGCTGGGGAGTCACGCTGGACCCCGCCCCCTGCAGGGCCAGGGACCATAGAGACCTGCCTCCTGCGGACCGGACCGCAGGAGCCAATCTCCTGCCGAGTTGAAGGGGACCTCATAGTGTTGGACAATCAGGGTGAGTTTACACCGCTATGGAGGCCTGCTGTGCTTCAGATAAAACAATTATTTTCAGAGCACTTTGGGGTAATCATTAACTCATTAAAATAATTTTCACTCATTCTCACTCAACATTTCCCACAGATAGCAAATTCCCTCCCTGGGGAGACAAGCAGACATTATGGTATATTATGTCATTGCAAGGGTAATCCATCATCGGTGAGTGGGTGTAAAGGCTACAAAAGGGCACAGGGAGAAGAAAAAGAGAGCTCAGACATGCAGGTTGCCAGCCTGGGAGGGACCAGAACCATCAGGTCGGCAGACCTAATTTGTCTGTCGCTCCCACCGCAGTGACTGCTAGGCCGGCCACGAGGCTGCTGATTGGTCACTTTGTGCCGTGGGACAATTATTTCCGAGCCAAAGTGAGAGTGACAAATCATAATTTGCTGTTGTATATTTCTGAAGGACAACTCTATTTGTCACTCAGATAGAAGTTAAACGAAGTGCCTGTTTTTCGGATCAAATTGCCCCACGTTACCTTCCACCAAGAGGGGCCGGCTACCTTACTTCTGGGTCTAAAGCTCAATTCGATTTTGACTCATTATGTTTATATCGGTTCATTCAGTTTTATAAATAGCTAAATGAATTGATTATGGCTTGGTTTAATTGATAGGTCATTACATGGTAACAAGTTTTGACACCCCCCCATCGATAGATCTACACCCACTTCTTATTCTCATCTTTTCATTTTCCTTTTATCTGCACCAAAACAACGGGTGCAATCGGAAGGACTGGCAGGTGGTAGATGTCAGAAAAGTAGTAGGCCTAATGGTGTTCGGTAAAATCTGGTAATCTCCTCAGATAGGTCTGCGTGATGAGAAGTGATTAGCGCAGTCGTGTTAGGTGCTGGTGGCCAATCTCGTGACGTGATGCTATTAGTAACCTAGCAACCGCAGAAAAATCTAACCATATTTCTCAATCAATTCCTCGTGGGTAAGATAATTAAATGTAATCAGATCGCCAGAAAAGAGTACCCCTAACTACTATAATGTTGACTTATTATTATCATTATTATTATTAATAATAATAATGATAATAATGACAATAACAAATAATAACAATAAAAATAATGAGAACCATAATAATATTGGTTATTATTAGGCGACCATTAATTGTATCAATATGACTTTATTATCATGAATCAAATCATCCTTATGGTTGTTGTTGTTGTTGTGGTTGTCATTATTATTGTTATGAATGAGTCCCTGAATGAATAAATATAGAGGACTGTTGTGGGTGCAGGTGGTAGGTGCCATGGTTGACGGCGATTATTAGACAGACAGACAGACAGACAGACAGACAGACAGACAGACAGACAGACAGACAGACAGACAGACAGACAGACAGACAGACAGACAGACAGACAGACAGACAGACAGACAGAGAACCTGGGGCTTTACTGAGTTTTATCGGCAGATTGATAATTCAATCGTAAAGGGAAGCAGACTTTCTGCAAACCAATCCTCCTACACACAAGTCGACACCGTCCTTATTTCTGCACCACTCAACGACTTCAAAGACTGATATTGATTGTCATGGTGACCTTAATGGAAAACGATGGATTAGGCTAAACCATCTCAGAGCACAGAGATAAGCACGCACCCACGTCAGATTCGAAATATCCATAGCTTTCCAAATCTACTGCTGACAAGAACAGACACAAAAAAAATGATAGGGAGCGAGAAACACACACACACACACACACACACACACACACACACACACACACACACACACACACACACACACACACACACACACACACACACACACACACACACACACACACACACACACACACACACACACACACAGACACGGTTAATACATGTAAGGTAGTCACATGGATATATGGCAAATCAGCCATCGCACCTATGCCTTTTCACCTGCATTTCATTGACCATCATGATAAAGGAGTGTGATTACCATAACCCATCATTGTTTACAGGGGACTGGGTGGGGGATGGTGACAGTATGAACGAAGTGGGGAGGGAAAGGGGGGAAAGAGGAATGGTTATTTGTAGCGCACTGGTTTCTCTCGCTCCCTCTCTTCCTCTCCCTCTCTCTCTCTCGCTCCCTCTTTCCCTCTACCCCGTTCTTTCTCTCTCCGTCTCTCTGTCTCTCGACCGTCCACAGGGAGGTGGCTAAACCATAGTTTCTACCAAACCACATGTTGCTGCGCCGATTAAGCTGCTGAAACCGTAGCTGCCTGGTCTCTTTTGTGTCCTAATCCCCAATTAATGCCGGGGCCACTGCATCAATAGTTTCTGCCACCTGTGGCAGTCATTCTATTCCCATACGCCACAGGGGAAAGCAGCACTAAAAATTAACAAATCGGGAAGAGAAAGAAAGGCACTGAAAAACAAGTGAAAGGACCTTTAACAGATAGAGAGGACTTCTGGAAGATTATAAACAACAACAACTTGGCGACCTACCCAGCTGAAATTAATGCAAGGTAAGAGAGTGAAAGATGGATGAATGGTGTGCATGCTGTCCATCATCACTCTGCAATATTCATCCCTGTCATCAGTCTTGTAACTGTTGTGTTTGTCCGTGTGTTGCCTTATCTCTATTGTTTGAGCAAACAGGAGCTCTTTAGCTTCAGCGAACAGGTGGTTGCACTGCACTGTACTGCATCTTCCCCCCTGACTCGGTACATAGTAATAGGGGATTCAGTTTTAGCCGTAATGGTTTTGTGGCTGTTTAGAACCCCCCCCCCCCCCAGCCCCCCCTCACCCCCTCTGATGATTCATGTGGCTGATCCCAGATGAAGAGTCGCGCAGAGAGTCTGTCACTTTTAAGACCCCTTAGCACAAGCTGAGTGAGGCAGAACAACAGATGCAGCGGTGGAAAAATAAATACCAGCTAGCCTGGCATTATCTAATTAGTTTGAAATAAGCAAATCCATGCATGATACAGCAGTTACTTATTATTTAGATTTATTATCTTTTTTATATAGAATATATATTTTATATACAGTATATACATATATACAGTATATGTTTATAGAAAATCATTTTTTATTATGGTTTATGTTGACACGGATATTTTGAATAGATCGAACAGATCTGGTGCTCTGTTGGGAGAAGGGGTTGGTGAGGAAGAAGAGGAGGAGGAAGAGGCACGAAGCCCATACTAGCCTCCTCTGCCTGTGGTCCACTGGACACATGATGGCACTGTGGCCACAGACAGCAGAGTGATGCTCTCTCCCAAGCATGTGTCTCCATTACCTTTTCCTGGCCATAAATAACCACCTGTCGAGCGTCTGGCAACACTAGCTTAACGAGTTATAAAAGACCTTTCCTCGTTCCCAATAAATCATGAATCTGAGGCCATCGATTGAGCGCAGTGATTCATCAGATCCTTCAGCCCTTTCGAGGTTGAAGGTTTCTCGGGAGACATTAAGGCCAATGACACATTTCGGTAGTTAGATTGTATTTCTTATCGATGCTTCAGATTGTGTAGGCAGCAGCAGGATCTATTTAGGGGGGCTGAGTTTCAATCACCGGTCACCGGCAACACACCAGAGGACCACTGGTCAGTCTGCAGGAGAGCCGAGCCCGTCTCTATGGAAATTGCTTTCGTCATAACCCTTCCTATAAACACCAGGCTGCTCGGGGCTCTGGTGTGTCTGCAGACGGGGGAGAGAGAGCGCCTTGGCAGCAAAAAAACACCCCTGGCTTTCCTTTATTTACCAAATTACATTTACATAAAGCAGCACCCAGAAGCCATTACCTGCGTATTATTTTTAGCTTGTTATCTGCGATGTTGTTAACCTGAAACCCATTATTTCTTAATGCCCATGAATGATTTTCTCTTCACAGCCAGCCCTTCTATTACAAAAAGCATGATTTACTATAAAAGACTATAATTCCTTTATTGTTATTTAATATCTGGGCTGAATGAGTCATTCCCTGTAACCCACATACCATGTGTATACCGTATGTATGTATATATATATATATATTATATATATATATATTTCCCTTTTATTTTCCTTTAAGCTTGGCTGTGTTGGGCATTTGTATTCATAAAACAGGTAGGCTGCAGTTGGGACCACCGGCCCATGCTTGTTTAATAAACTGCCGGTGTAGCAACAGCAGCAGACACTAAGCTGTGTGATTTGAATTCTGACATACCAGTCTGCCCACGGTTGGTTTAACTTTGGCCGTTTTGAATCATCTCATAACTAGCACCATGCCTGGACTCTTGAATAAGGAGAAATGGACCGCCCTGCCACTCAGTGTCTCGGACATCACTTCCTGTGTCCGAGGTTACACCTTGGCGATGACAGCCTCCATGACCTATGAAAATATTGAGGACCATGCCATTGAAGGTGAGTAATGGTTTTGAGTCTCCTTCTTAACGCAAAAAAAAACATTTGACAAATTTCAAACATACCCTGAATGTGAATCACCAAAAATGCTAAAATGGCACGTTTACCGTGACATTTCTGCCTCTCATAACTTATTACGAAAATGTCAGATAATGTCAGACAAAATACATCTTTGTCTCCAATAAATTAAATGATGGCTTATTTACCACATCTCATATCCCATCACCTAACCATGCAGGCATCTTTATTTACCCGCTGGAAGAGAACTCCACAGTGGTGGGCTTTGAGGCCATGATATCCAGCCAGATCATAACACTGCAGATCAAAGACAAGGCCAAAATCGATGACTGTCAGCCAGATGTTTCCAGTGCTACTGGAACACCCCAGAGTGGCAGCGGTAAGAAACACAAGGACTAAACCCCATGGTGTTAAATGACACAACAGACGACTGCGTGTGTGTGTTGTTGTTGAGTTACAATGTAATCAGAGCTTTCCCTGAGCCACTGTATTCACAAGCCTTCAGGAGAACAGCAGACAACTAGTGTTGCATTGGAAATGTGTCACATTCTTGACACATTTCCAATACATGTACTCCCCGTGCCTGCCTTTGATTCTGTGGTTGACTGGTCTGGTCTCTTCTGTTGGCCTCCCTGCAGGGCATGTGGTGATGGACGAGGACCTGGAGAGGACCGTGTTGGTGGTGAACCTGGGGGTGATCCCTCCCATGGAGACGGTCAGCATCCTGGTCAGCACCTCCTCCGAGCTGTCCACCCTGGCCGACGGGGGCATCCGGGTCTGCTCGCCCTCTGTCTGCACGCCTAAGGTGCAGAGGACGGTGAACGAGGAGCAGGGCCTGTCCCCCAACTTCACCAGAACGTGAGCGCAATCCCTGATTCAGTGTTAACCGTGAAGAACCGACATCACTTCTGACGTGTAAAACAAATGTTTCGCCTTTTGGAGTTAAACGCATTTGGTTAAAAAGTAATGATTTGACTGTTTTAATGAGGAAGGGTGGAAAAGCGATTCTACAATATACGAATATCGCGATAAAACCCCCCCTTCATCTCTCTTCTTCCTCCCTTTCTACTCCCTCCCTTTCTATATTTCGTCACCATTGAGATGATAACTCAGTGTTTGTGAACCTGATTGACAGGGCAGATGGATTCCCCTGAACCAATCAGGGAAGAGATTGCCCTGATTGTTCCAAAATGAGCCGATAGCGGTCTAAGATCTAGCTTGTCTCATACAGAGACCAGCAGGCAGTCCAGAACAGATCCTCTCACAGGGCACTTCACTCACTAATAGCTAATAGCTTCTAATTGATTACCCTGACATAAATAGCTCCAAAAATGTCCCTACAGCAGCTTCAATAATACTAGTATATAGCTCTTAAATCATACCTACAGCCCCTTGAAGGTATTGAGTTGTCTAGCATTGAGAGCAGTGGTGTACTGGCCATCGGGCGTTCTGGGACAAATGCCGGGGGGGGCCAACGCATCATCGGGCCGGTGTGGGTGGTCAAAAAATCCATACCGGTTTTAGCGGTCCTGTCTGCTCTTTACCGGCCCTCTGTGTGCGCCTGTCATTCGGGGAGTGCATGAGAGCATGCTTCGTGCTCACTGGCCAATCACAGCTACCTTAGTAAATGTGCGTTAACATTCTAGACCAGTGCAATAAGTAGCGTGCAGCCGTGAGATGCCCAACAAATGTCAGGAAAATGTCAATAAGTGAAGGAGGGCCCGGAAAAATAGAAAGAATAAAGGACGCAGCATTAGAGGAACAGGCCCCCAACAGTAACTGACATATATGCCCCCCCACCTCTTTGGGTGGTAATACTTGAATGATATATGTCTTGGTGTTTGTGTTGTTCAACATACAGCAGAGAGAGGAGTACCACGGGCCAAAATGAACAGACTTCCAGCTCAACCCAGCCGGGCCTGGTCTCGCTGCTCGAGGAGGAGTCCATCAACTCCATGGACTACCAGTTTAACTTCAACCTAGAGATCCGTGCTCAATACCTCCTGTCAGGTCAGACGGTTCCTCTGCTGCATTAAGAACTTGACACTTCAGTGACTGTTTGCGGCATTCACAGCGTTGTCTTTCTTGGAATCACACCGTACCTACTCAGCGCTTACTTTTCAACAGTTACTTTTTAAATCTATGCCTTCTGATACATTATGCATTTGATTTACATATTGGTAATTATACATATATAATATATCCCACATGATTTTCACATGATTTTTTTTTATTCAGGAATTGGTCTCTTTTTTGTTTGTTAAGGGTGCATCATCTGTTGTTATTAACAAATAGATTTAGTGAACACATTGTTCCCTTTTAATAAGCAATGATTTAATTAGTCTGAACTTCAAGTCTAGACCTATTTGTACTTCCAAAACATTTGAAGCCATTACGTATTACGCATTACAGCTGGGGGAACAGATAATCATTAAGGTAGCACCTCCAGATGTTGTGTGCTGGAAGGCCTGCTGTTTTTAATTAGACTAGACCTATTAGAGCCACAGTTCCAGCTGTCAACCATTTTAAGCTGCCTGTTTCTTCTTCTTCCTCTTCCTCTTCCTCTTCCTCCTCCTCCTCCTCCTCCTCCTCCGCCTCCTCCTCCTTCTCCTTCTTCTTCTTCTGTTTTATTTATCTTCCTCTTCTGGTTAACTCCTCCTCCTCACCTCCTCATCTTATTCTTCTTCCTCTGGTTTCTTCTCCCCCATAGGAGTGGAGAGCCCCTCTCACGCCATCCGGGCTGACGCAGATCCTCTGGCCCGCTCGGCGACCAGCGTGGTCATCACCCTGGCTGACAAGTACACTTACGACTGTCCCGTTGAAATCCTTATCTACCCCAGCGGTGCGTTAACAGCCTCGCCTGGGCATCCCTCCCCATCTTTTGCTCACTTACTCTCTCCCCTCCACTTAATATTATCAAACAGTGTTTACCTCCTCCCTGCCAAACCCATAGAGAGGCAGCTATAGGTGATTCATTTCTCTCTCTCTCTCTCTCTCTCTCTCTCTCTCCACCCCTCCCTCCTCAACCCACTCTCTGTTTCCTTGGACACTAGCTGTCCAGCTGATATTTAAGGCTGACATGGCCAGAGAAAACAAACTGCATCTCTGCCGTGTGGGTGTATAATATCCAGGCTTTTGATGATGATTTCCCCACCTCTCTCTCTCTATATCACCCACCCCTCTCGTGTTTGCAACACAACTCTCTGTTTCCTTGGACACTAGCTGTCCAGCTGATATTTAAGGCTGACATGGCCAGAGAAAACAAACTGCATCTCTGCCGTGTGGGTGTATAATATCCAGGCTTTTGATGATGATTTCCCCACCTCCCTTTAACAATATCAACCCAGTTGTGTTTGGAACACTATACCCCCAGAGGCAAGGTTGAAAAGCCGGGCTATAACTACCAAACAGACAGACAGAGGGGGCTTGTGTCTGCGCACAGGTCCTGATGCCAGTATACTCATGCAATTGAATTCCACCCAGCGGTGTACTTGGGCCTCAATCTCGCCTCATCATGCATTGACCCATTGTGATGGGGAGAAAAGCAGGGACAAAACAGAGCCGGTTCGGCCTGCATATCAATGCACAGTGTCAGCTATCGCCTGTTACATGACTCAACTCAACAAAACTGTATTAGTATTCTTGGAGCATTTAGGACGTAAGTCTCAGAGAAGCTTATTCGGTCAAGTCTAAGATTTCCGGAACGGAAATGTTATTTTGATCGAAACGATGCAACGCTCGCTATTACAAGCGGATATTAAACTCAGCCAGGTAGCCAACACTGCCCAGGAGATGTCCTTCTGCATTAACTGCCTACATGTATGGTCATGCATGCACAACGTTGCTATGATGCATCCTGACAACCAGCTCTGAATAAACACCCCCTGTGTTACGTCGTCACGCTCCACTATGACAGAGTGTTTTTTTCTCTTAATCACACCTTACCCAATCAGTTCTTGATGTTAACAGTTTTTCTTCCCCTGACGTGTGAATTCTGATGCACGATGCATACACATTCGCTCCCTTTAATCGTCCATATCGGTGATGTTCTCCTCCACTTCACTGTGTACATATATGAGTACGGGCAACTCTGTGCTACTAGAGGTTGCTGCTATGCTTCTGGTATAAACAGCCCTCGGTTGCCTCGAAGCGCAATTCCCAGCCGCCGTCCGTCTTCATCATGACACTTATTGTTGCTAGCCTGTTGAGATAGGCTGAGGGAATGTCTGTGTCATGTAACCGTGGCCCCCCGCCCCCCCGTCCCCGTCCCGCACAGAGCCCCACCTTCCTCACGTCCTCATCGAGGACGGAGACATGACCCAGGAGGAGTATGACGAGCACCTGCAGGGCAGGAGTGACTTCATTAAGGCCACCAAGAAGGACCCCAGCGACGATAAGAAGGTGTGTGTGTGTGTGTGTGTGTGTGTGTGTGTGTGGTGTGTGTGTGGTGTGTGTGTGTGTGTGTGTGTGTGTGTGTGTGTGTGTGTGTGGGGGGGGGGGGTATGTGGGTGTGAGAGGGGGGGGGCTGGTGATGTGGGTACGTTTGGGGCCTAGTGTGTGTGGGTGGAATTTCAAGTGCTTTTTATCAAATTCTTCTAATATGGAATAATTATACAAGGAAAAGGAAAACAATAACTATGTAAAACACCTTATGCCCAATGGAGTTAGCAAAAACCTTTTCATGTGATATGAAATTGATGGAAACCATTCTAACTCACCAGGAGCTCGGAGCCTATCAGTTATCCCTTGTGTAGGCACCGTACATAACATTGCATTTATTTAGCTGTGCAAAGCCATATCACAGAGGGATCTATTCACTACACATCAACCCGAATCTCTTGTCAAGAAAACAAAATATGTTAATACACATCTTCAAAGTCAGCCCATTAACTCAGTCGGGGAAAGCTTCAGGATTGTAGCGGTGGACAGTCTCCCACCCCCTCTCTGCTTTGCGTAGTTTGTACTTCCTCAAAGTCCGAAACACCGTAGCCTCATTCAGCTGCAAAATTATTGAAATGTTGGCGGCCTTGTTTGGTCACGCTCGTGTATGCTAATAGTTAGCATGTGGCTAACTAGCGGGAAGAGGGAAAATGGTCTCCGTCTGCCGTTGCCGGCTTGAAGGAATAGGAGGAGATCGATCAACCCAAATGGCCTGATATCGCAACGGATTCCATGGAACATCATTTTCTGATGCTTACTGTTAATAAGAATTTCTGTTTCAATCTCTTTAAGTGTTATTTTTCTGCCTTGAAAGGCATTTAAGGCACACTAAGATGTTACCCCGAATAACAGTTTCAGTCTTCATGTTCATTGCACTCAGTGTGCGAGTTATACCACGGTGTCCGGGGGAGCCGGGGCTGGGGGCGGGCGTTCATTTATTTATTTATTTTTTTTGGAGGGGGGCAAAGTTTAAATGCTGATCCTGTCATTAATAGCAACAGCATATGCCTATTATAAAGAGAAAATCCGTTGCACGCACACCATAGGTCAATGTACAATATTTACATGAAACACCCCAATCGATCATCATCACATCATACATCACATGGGCTATAGCCTATAAGGCTATATGCTATAGCTGTACACAGAGCCAAACACGCAATAAGAGCAGCCAGCGGCACCAACCATGAATAATATGGCAATAGCCTATTATTTACAATACAGCTAGGGGAGATGCAACGCCACATACACAACACAACAATGCACATGCGCTTCAAGCGCCTCCGACGTGCAAGCAGGCAACACTTTTTTCATGAATCACAAACTAAAAATGCAATTTTATTTCTCTTATTTTACACCTTTGAGGGAAAACCATGGCCAAAATATAATTAATTTGGCAATCATATCAATATTTTAGAGCTCCCCCCAAATTTCACAAATCATGTTTCTAGGGGAGCTCAGGTGGCCACCAGGGGAGCCATGGCTCCCCCTGCTCCCCCGTAACTCGCACCCTGATTGCACTCATGCAATTAATTTAAAATGCATTGAAACTGCATTGGAGGCCCAAACTAGGATTTGCCGCATGTGTTTCAGCCCTGGGAAATTCTGTTCTAGCGGCTCTGTTGATCTTTGGCAGGTAGATGTCATTCACAAGCGTCTTCACAAGGACATACTCCACAACCCGGTGGTGATGCTGAACTTCTGCCCCGACCTTAAGCTGCTCAGCTCAGACCTGAGGAAGGTGCATGGAGAGTTCATCTTCCTCATCGACCGCAGTGGCAGCATGAGTGGAATAAGCATCAATCGTGTGAAGGTATGAGGAAGTATTTTAACCCTGTTTTGCATCATGTTGGTTTATAATTAATATGAGTACAGTGTTAAAATACTGGTAGGTGATTCATTTGCCATAAACATGCATTTAGTGCTGAATTATTTGATGAACTGTATTTTGATGAAAAATTTATTGATAAGTTGAATAATAGTTTATTTGAGAAACTGTATAAATTCATTGATTGGTTTGATGATCAACTCAAGGTTTTATATAAAGCAAAGATTCCAAACATTTGCTGCTTATGTCTCGAATGCAGACGCCAAGGGAAATTGTTATGATAAATAAATATATAGAAATCAATGATGGCCTAAAGCGATCCCTAACAAGCATGCGTGTTGGCCTGTGAGAGGTACATACAGTATGTTTGACTGACTCTGAAGAGACATCACCAGGCTTCATCTAAAACGCCTCTGGTGTTCCATTTATTAGGTTTAGAAAAAAGAGTCACTGTAGACGATCAGGGCTTTCAACTCCTATATTTTTAAGAGCCTGTCGGTAAGTGATTGGTCTCGCTTCAATGCACTTGTGAAAAGCTAGCCCTGGTTTTGAGGCCGACCACTTTACACTCATTTGAGATTCATGTGCCTGGCTTTTGTACGTCTCGTACCATACAATCCCTTGTCTGGGTGTAAAGTGAAAGTCTGCCTGTGGCAAGGCCAATGTGTGTGTGTGTGTGTGTGTGTGTGTGTGTGTGTGTTGTGTGTGTGTGTGTTGTGTGTTGTGTGTGTGTGTGTGTGTCTCTCTCTCTCTCTCTCCTCTCTCTTCTCTCTCTCTCTCTCTCTCTCTCTCTCTCTCTCTCTCTTCTCTCTCTTCTCTCTCTCTCTCTCTCTCTCTCTCTCTCTCTCTCTCTCTCTCTCTCTCTCTCTCTCTCTCTCTCTCTCTCTCTCCCAGTCTCCCCCCCCCTTTTCCTTTGTTCCTTCTTAATTATTTATAATTACTACTACTTAAAGGTCCCATGGCATGAAAATCTCGCTTTATGGGGTTTTCTAACATAAATATGAGTTCCCCCAGCCTGCCTATGGTCCCCCAGTGGCTAAAACTTGTGTTTGGTGTAAAACGAGCACCTACAGCTGTTCTGCTTGCCTTTTTAAAAAATGGAGGCTCAAGCGCGCTAATTTGGAATGTGGTCTCATATGTCGTCATAAAGGATTTAAGCTCCTCCCCTTTCTCTGCCTGGCCCGCCTAGAGAATTTGGCCCGCCAATGAGACACGACCATGCGAGCCCCACGTGTGTGTGTGTGTGTGTGTGTGTGTGCGGTGTGTGATTACACACAGTGTTTGCTGTTGATGTTATGGCGCAAAACACGTCGGTTCTTTGACGTCTCTTGTATTTCCACAATAAGACTGTAGTTGGGGTTATCTCAGCCATGGGTGAGAAGGAATTAGGGGAAAGGAACTTTGGCTTTGATTCCCTGGAATATGAACTGCGACATGTGGCAGCAGGCAGCGAGCGGTTCAGTCTACTTCAGATTGATGTGGAAGTGGAAGAACCAGAGACGTCGGAGAACCTGACAAAGTCCTTTGTGATTCATAATGTCATCTGGAGGCGCACACAGCTTGGCCGTGATAATATATATTATATGATATAGATATCCATGTATAATATGATATTATTTTGATATAGAGCTCCAGGACTCCCGTGTGTTCTCCAAAGCTCGACGTGCGACTGGCTCGTAGTGGCTGTAAATCTGCACCACGGCTGAAATTCGGGAATGTCTTCGCCTACTAATATCTATATTAAAGCATCCATAAAGTAGCATGCCATGGGACCTTTAACTACCCCAATCTACTTTAATCTGATTCTTTGTAAAAAAAATCGTAGATAGATATTATTACAATTATATTGCAATATTTCAAAGTGTTTGGCTCTTATAACAAAATCGTTCTTCTTCTTCTTCTTCTTCTTCTTCTTCTTCTTTTTTTTCTTCTTAATGAGAATTAACGATTCTGCTGTTCAGGAAATCCAGAAAAGTCTCGACGAGCTTGCCACTGATCTGCATTTATTCAGCAGCACACCTCAGAAAGGGCTGTCTGTGAGGGAGGGGGAGACGTGTCTGAGGCATCAAATGGCGACTGACCTCTTCATGTCCTCTTCTTCCCACTGCCCTTGGCCGTGGCTCTGCTTTGTGTCCCTCTTTAAAGGACGCCATGGTGGTGATACTGAAGAGCCTCATGCCCGGCTGCCTCTTCAACATCCTGGGCTTCGGCTCCACGTTCAGAGCCCTGTTCAGCACTAGTCAAAACTACCAGGAGGTAAACAACAACAACAACAACAACAACAACTTCATGCTGTCCATGATAGACCCACTCCTGTGTGTTACTGTTCCACCTTCATCACCTCCATCCTTCATCTTCTATTGAGATGGAGGGAAAAAAGGAGAACAGATATTTTTCCATTAGCTTTTTTATAAAGCGACAAACCTAACAACACGCGTATTTAGTACCCACAGTTCGAAGGTCTTGCACCAGAACATTACTGAGTGAAACAGGGTGTGTGTGTCACACATGTGCGTGCACGGCTCTCGTCTCTATTAACTCAAATGATGAAAAAAAACAACATTGTATAATGTACTTGTTTGTCTCTGGCTGCTCTCATGGCACCGGCTAGGACACGCTGGCCCTGGCATGTGAGTACATCAAGAGGGTGAGGGCGGACATGGGCGGCACCAACCTCCTGGCCCCACTCCACTGGGCCCTGAGGCAGCCCCTACAGAGCGGCCACCCCCGGCTGCTCTTCCTGCTGACCGACGGCGCGGTCAGCAACACAGGCAGGGTCATCGAGCTGATGCGCAGCCACGCGCGCTACGCCCGGTAGGTCATCATCCTCGAGATACCCGCCCGCTGGTACAATGCTCTGGGGTCTAACATGAACGACCGCTAGCTGCCGGTGGTGTCCGAAGAAACACTGGTTGAAGTTGTGTGTTTTAGGAAGAAAAAGCATTTTCGATTATTTTAAAATAGAAACATGCAAATAGAAGAAAATCTTACGCTGATAACCGCGCAGTTAAATTCGGTGTATGTTATTAATTGGGAATTAACTGCAACAGTTTATTATTTCAAGGCAATCCTTTCTCTGATAAGCAACAGAATCATAATAGCCGTTCAGTGCTGAATCTCTAGCCCTTGGAGATGTTTTGACTGTATTATAAAGAGTATATATTACAGTCTTTATAAAGAACCAAAATATAATACATTATTATTATCAAAAATCTTTAAAAACAAATGTGAATTTTTCATTGAAATACGTAAAGTCAAGGGAGCCCAACTGAGAAGAGGATATTGCTGGTTGTTCACAAAATGGCTCTTCCATATTTCTCATAGGGTTTGGGATTAACACATGCAATAACCCAATTTAAGGCAGGGGAGTATCATACCAATCACATATAATCCAGACTTCTAACCCGGTGAGCTCTGTGTTGTAGAGACAGCCACAGAGACACTGAAGGCAAGAGAATTCAAGAGCTTTATATGAAAGAGAGAAAATATCTTGGCTACACTAGACACTCATTGATCAATTCATGGTCATCCAACAATCTTCCAATGGAGCTAAGTGTGTGTGTGTGTGTGTGTGTGTGTGTGTGTGTGTGTGTGTGTGTGTGTGTGTGTGTGTGTGTGTGTGTGTGTGTGTGTGTGTGTGTGTGTGTGTGTGTGTGTGTGTGTATTTGCGTGTGTGTGTGTGTGTGTGTGTGTATTTGCGTGCATGTGTGGGTGTATGTGTGTGAGTGTGTTTCTGCCTGCGCGTGTGCATGCGTTGGTGCGTGTGTGTGTGAGTGTGTGTTTATCTGTATTTGCGTGTGTGCGCGTGTGTGTGTGTGTGTGTGTGTATGCCTCTCCCTGTGTGCGTTTGTCAGGTGTCATACGTTTGGCATCGGTCAGGGCGCGTGCAGAAGGCTGCTTCAGGGACTGGCAACGGTCTCCAAAGGAACGGCCGAGTTCTTGGCAGAGGGGGAGTGCCTTCAGCCCAAGGTACTCAATATGGCTTCTTATCCCACGTTGACACCCAGCCATTTAGCTCTGAAAAGAGCTAAAAGATGGGCCGTCAAAGCTAACTAACTATTAGCTAATTGCTTTGGCAAGGAAATCATGACTTAAATGATGCCCGTCTCAGCAAAGGTTTTGTGTTATCCATTTGTAAGCCTTCATTTTAGTTTTGTCCATTCACTTTAATTGACGCTTAAATGGATCAAATGCATGACCCAGAAGATGGGTTTCTCAGGGGTTGCTATTTCCCCCTCTCCCCATCAGATGATCAAGTCCCTAAAGAGAACCATGATGTCCCCAGTGCTTAGCGACATCGCCATCGAGTGGCTGTTCCCCGAGACCAAGGAAGTGTTGCTTTCCCCCGTGGGCAGCTCCTTCTTGTTTCCTGGAGACCGGCTGATTGGCTACAGCGTGGTCTGCGACAGCACACGCTACCATCCCAACCCAAACTCAGTTAGTACATGTACTACACTAGGACCTATGGAACATGAATATCCATATGGATATGAATATGAATATGACGGCTATAATGACGATGAATGTTGCGACGGTGATGGTGGTAAATGTAGAGATGGAGGTAGCGTTGGTTGAGTTGAAGCTGGTGATGATTAATGTCGATATGGAGGTGGAGATTCTTATTATCATCATTATTGGAAGTGTGTGTGTGTGTGTGTGTGTGTAGGTGAATCAGCCCCCCCCCCCCCCTTTCACTGGGAGCTCAATTAGATCCTTTCAAAGCCCTTTCTAGAGTTCCCACCCTCTTCATCCATCTCCACCGACAACCCCAGGACAAGAGGAGGCGCTACAGCATGCTGCGCTCCAACGAGTCGGCCAGCTCCGTGTTCTTCCACTCCCAGGACGAGGAGCCGTGGCGGTCCTCAGAGAGCGACGCCCAGGGGGTCCAGACGGCTGAGACGGCCTCCAGCTCTCCCTTCTCCCCCTTCCAGGACTCCATGCCAGAGAGCAGCCCCGTGTCCACGCAGCAAGACACCACCGGTAGGACACAATCACAGGGGCTTGACACATGGGCTGACACATGCTCCCCCCACCCCCTCCCCTCCACAAACACAAAAAGAATACAAATATAATCATTTAGCAAACTCAAGTGCCCCCCCCCCCCCCATAATCAATTCAATAGGATTTGAAGCTTAAAATAATCAAAGCATGATAGTTGCAGGATCTTGGACAACACAGAACTAAACTAATGTTGTGAGATGCGGTCTACATTAATAGCGGGGGAGTATTGCCCTGTTGTTACTGGGTGCTTCCTCTCAGCCACAGCTATTATATGGGCGTTGAGGTCATGACCCTACTGATCACCTACATTTCTATTATTAAGTGTTTGCCTATTGATTGGTTTTGCATTGTTCTGAAGCGTCAAGGAGGCGCGCATACAGCACCAACCAGATTGTGGATTTCAACCCAGCCAAGAAGGTGTACACACCCAGCGACCCCAGCTCCGTGGTGGGGAAGAACCCCCTGAGGAGAGCCAAAGCCCAGGAGCTGGTGGGCCAGACCAGCCCAGACTACGGCGCCCAGTGGAAAGACGACTACCAGGTTGTAGCCCTGAAAGCCGGATGGAACATGCTTTTAGAGTCTGAGATGTAGAGTTGATGATTAGATTGCCTGTGTTGCTAAATAATCACGTTATCTATATTAAAATGAATACCCGGAAAGCCCCTGGAAATTAGAACTTCTATGTCTAATCTAATGAATTCATCATGTTACATTTTATCTGCTGCATACAGAAGCACCTAATGCCAGGCTTGTGGCGAGAACAGCAATAGGATGTTATCCAAGCCAACTGATGCTAGCCTGGCTGGGGTGTAATCAGGAATACTAAAGAGGAATGCACACACTACTGTTAAGGCCCGGGGAAATCATATAACCAGCAATTAAGCTGCCATGTTGCTGTGGGATTGTGTCTCCATTTAATCAAGGAAAATACAGTGGTCCTTGAGGGAGATAATGCAGCTCCTTAACCACGTATATAAGGACCACAGTTGCTGGGGGGGAAGGTCCAAGGACTCAGTCTGTTGTTGAGCCGATGTCTTTGTGTTATGACAGCTACACTCGTAAATCAGAGAACCTTCAAGGCTTCGTGACAATATTTAAAAAAAAAACGAGAGCATATGAAAATATATATAAATGAAAGCTCCTGCAAAATGCATGTATTCATCAGGATGGAATCTATGAAATATAAATAATTCAATAATGTTCGTCTAACATCTTTGAATCTCAACCAGTCCCAGCTGGAGAGCCTGTGTGCCACAGCCTCCAGAGTGCGCCCTGCCGGCGGCCCTCGGGGTCCCTCCCAGCAGGAGGGCGACGCAGACCCCCAGACCCAGACCCATGGCCGTACCCTCCAGGCCCAGGAAGAGCCTCTGGCGGTGGGGAGCAGCGTGGCGGCCGGGCCTCCTGCGCCGGTAGCAGCAGGCCTGGCTAACCAGGGGACGGGCGGCTCCAGGTCCTCCACGGACAGCCCATCTGTCGGCAGCCTCGGAGACACAGGTGAGAGCGCTGCTAGGAGACCGCTCTCTGCTGCCGCCGGGGGGACGGGATGATGGCAAGAGCCGCTGTGAAGCGTTTTTCATTCTTTCACAAATTAATTCAAAAGCCATCTTTTCATATTCATTTTCCCGTCTGGGATTACCCTCTTATCTTATCTAAAAGATGTCACTGGGACATGACTTGATTTCACATCTTTGATCTTCTATTAAGTCTGTGATCTGTACTAGTTTAATAAAATCGTATTAAACCAATAGTATAGAACTAATGAACTGGGTGACGTGAAAGGTCAAACAACGAACCCCAGAACAAAGCTTGCTTACGAGACGCCGAGCTGAGAAGAAGTCAAAGAACCCGAGACGCCCTTTGTAATCCGGAGATTAAACACCCCGCTCGGTGGGCTTTCCAGACGCCTACGCCCACCAGCTGTGCGAGGTGGAGACCCCCCAGGACGGCCTCTGCCCGGCCCTGCCCGCCTGCGTCCCGCCGGAGAAGGGGGACTGCAAGGCGGTGGTGACGGGCCTGCTGTGCGGCCAGCCGGTGAGGTGGGAGGTGGTGTTCGACATCAAGCCCTACCTGAACGGCCGCGAGCGCGAGGAGAAAGTCCACGAGGACCTGTGGAACGAGACCTTCCACCACCTGGCGGGGAGATCCATCCTGAGGAACTTTGAGCACATGGCCGAGAAGAAAGGCGAGATTGAGCACGGTGAGCCTGACGGGGTGTGAACCACATCCGTTGATGTGACGGTGCATAGTGTATATGTTCGGTGTTTGTCTTTATGACGGTGTATGTACCACATCTGTTGATGTGATGGGGCAGTGTATATATGCTCAGTATATATCTTTATGACGGTGCGTGTACCGTATCTGTTGATGTGATGGTGCATAGTGTATGTTCGGTGTCTGTTTTTATGATGATGTATGTAATGTATCTGTTGATGGTGCACAGTTTGTGTACAGTGTTTGCTTTATGATGGTGTATGTACCGGTTCTGTTGATGTGACGGTGCATAGTGTATATGTTCAGTGTTTGTCTTTATGACGGTGTATGTACTGTATCTGTTGATGTGACGGTGCATAGTGTATACGTTCAGTGTTTGTTTTAATGATGGTTTATGTACTGTAAAGGTTGATGTGATGCACAGTGTATATATATTTTTTTTCAGTTTATGCCTTTATGATGTTGTGTGTACATATATGTCTTTGTGAAGGTGCATGAACTGTTTTTGTCTTCACAACGTTGTGTTAACAATATGTATGTCTTTATGATGGTGTCTGATGGCTACAAATCAAACATTTCCAACACGTTCAACATCATCCAACAGATATCTCCTTGACAACGCAGATATAAGCCCAAAGCGCAGCAGAATAATGTTTTCAGCTGAATAGGTCGATAAAAAGCCAAAAGCTATATACAATATTTATATATACATATATATTAATGAAAATAACAAGTCATATCTAACACTGTTGGTAACTGTGGTAAAAGTGCAATAAACCACTCCACTGTTATTGGTAACAATATACTTCCCGGTCATAAGCCACAGTGCCTTATTTTACAATAACGGAAGACCGTTATTGTATCTACAATCACCGTTTTTTATTCTTTATATTGTAATAAAAGGATGTTTAAAAAAGCTGGATATATCTAGTCTAGACCGTATAAGGTTGACATTGTGTTGTATTGTGTGTGTGTTCCTTCTACGCAGGTTCAGGGAGACGCTACCAACTGTACGCCATTCACACCAGCAAGGCCTGCAATATACTGAGCAAATACACGGCGTTTGTCCCCGTGGATCTGGACACTAATGAGTATTTGGAGACATCCATTGAGTATATAAACACTTGTAAGTCTTCCCTATTGATGAAACGTATTGAATTTTGAATTCCATGGACAAAGCCATTCATTGAGGGGAAAAGGTCAGGGTCCCGGGCAATTTTGGTTTCGTCAAGATGAAGGCCAACAAGCAGATATTGCGCAATGACAATCCAGAGACATATAGCAATTCGCTATTTATTGTTGTTTTTACACAAACAGGTAGCACATAACAATAGTTAACAATGAACTGACAGTTAATACAGTAATAAGCAATATCCTTAACTGATGGTGTTCATGTTAATTCATTCTTATTTGATAGGGTTTGGTCAACCCTAACCCATACCCCCCTAAGGGTTAAACCCCCAAGGGTTAGGTTAATGAACTGTTAGTTACATGTTAGTCAATGCATATTACTCTGGCTAATGTTAATGAGTTTTTAACGTTTCTTACAGACACATCATGAATAAAAAAACACAGCATGCACACAAACACAACATACACAAACACAACAACACGATCTGGACCCTGGAAGCTTATGACAGATGGGCTCTGTCCGCCCACTTTCTTTATTTTATTTTCTATCAACAAATACAAAGAAATTGAAATATATTCATCTTAAGGGATCTGAGAGGAGCACAAACCCACGCTCAAACAGATTGCCGTGCCGGAACTATAATAATAATAATAATAATAATCATTCTCTAGTTATAGCTTTCCTTTTCACGCTTGAAGGGAGACCTGACAGTCATTCACACATTCAGACAGATACGATATTTTTTTGTCGTTGGGGTGATACCGATGGGTCTGTGTGCTTGCATTTAAAATAAAATGTAAAATAAAAACAACAACAACCAAAGGCTGAATTGGTTGTTGCAGGTGACGGAGCCAGGCCGGGCTCCCACTCCAGCTCGCGCAGACGGAAGAGAGGCTACTCAGTGGGGCTGGGCCGCTCCCAGTCAGGCTGCATGTCGGAGGAGATGGACGAGGCGCTGCTTCCCACCAGTAAGACCTAGCACCCTCCCCACGTTCCTACGAGCGACTCTCTGTCTCTCCTTCATGTGAAACAGGAAGAGAGGCGGGAACGTGTGTCCTCACACAGGGACAATAAAATCGATTTGCGCGAGACCGACCTAACTTGCGTGCTGGTGGTGAAATCGTTCAGCTTTAGTGGTAATCACTATTTTCCGCAATGCTGCGGTAGTAGCATAGCAACAGAGGCACACGCCGGAAAGGCAGCGACGATCCTGCTGTGCACCAAAATACCCAAAAGATGTTTGCTGACCCGAATCAATCCTGCCCTTTTAACCAACAGAGGCTGTTTCTTTAGTTTCTGTTATGGTCCTCAGGTTAGCCCATGTCGTGTCTTTAATCACTATTCTGATTTGTTAGGTGAAGATGGAGCGTCTCCATGCAGCACCCCGTCATCGGCCGGCTGGGAGAGCTGCAGCTTCACAGAGAGTGAGTGGAACAGTCTGACCCCGGATGTGTGAGCAGTTCCCAAGGCCTCAGCACTCCTGCTGTCTGTCTGTCTGTCTGTCTGTCTGTCTGTCTGTCTGTCTGTCTGTCTGTCTGTCTGTCTGTCTGTCTGTCTGTCTGTCTGTCTGTCTGTCTGTCTGTCTGCAACAGAGCAGTTCCCCAGGCCTCAGCCCTCCTGCTGTCTTTCTATCTGACACAGAGTTATTCCCAGGGCTCAGCCTTCCTACTGTCTGCCTCTGTGTCTGCCTGTCTGTCTGTCTGTCTGTCTGTCTGACACAGAGTTATTCCCAGGGCTCAGCCTTCCTGCTGTCTGCCTCTCTGTCTGTCTGTCTGTCTGTCTGTCTGTCTGTCTGTCTGTCTGTCTGTCTGTCTGTCTGTCTGTCTGTCTGTCTGTCTGTCTGTCTGTCTGTCTGTCTGTCTGTCTGTCTGTCTGTCTGTCTGTCTGTCTGTCTGCAACAGAGCTGTCCCCAACAACCCATTCTTGAGTATGGGTTGTGTGGTATCCTGTCAGAGATCACATCCTGTAGAGAGTGATGGAAATTATTTTAGTCTATGCTATTTCTGATGACATGTTTCAAGCTAACCACAGTTATTAATGGTTTCTTCACCACATAATGGACAACACCATATAAGGTTTAAATGATAAATTAAAGACTACAAAATGGCCACTTTGCCATTTCTGTTTAAGCCAAGACGGACCAAAGGTTTACCTGGGTAAATTAGAACATGTAGGCATGGCCTGTTTACCGTTCCGCCCACTCCCAATATAACTGTTTGTTTACCTGTGTACGCCAGATTCTTCATGAACCAGCTCCAGAAGGCAACCCCGTTTACCTTGTGCCTCTGTTAGAATAATCCACGTTATTCAACATTTACCACTCTCCGAGTCATACCTAGCACGAGACCACCAAACCACATAGGATTGAATCAGTTTTACTTCAAGAGCTAAATTGATACGACTTTGTCTCCCTGTGTGTCTGTGCCCCCCAGCCTCCCAGAGGAGTCCGTCTGTGACCTCCGATCAATCACAGAGGTCCGTCGAGAGCCTTTTTTCTGCCAGGTCGGTAATGCCTGGAAATGCTGCTGCTTCACACACACACACACACACACACACACACACACACACACACACACACACACACACACACACACACACACACACACACACACACACACACACACACACACACACACACACACACACACACACACACACAGAACCATACACACACACACACACACACACACACACACACACACACACACACACACACACACACACACACACACACACACACACACACACACACACACACACACACACACACACACACACAAAAATAGATACACACATACACACACATACAAACACACACACATTCGACAAACAATGCAATTCCTCTTACCCCTACCTGCTCCTTAATGACAGGTATCTGTACTGTTGAACCCCTACACGCTCCATTAAGACCTTATCTATACTGTACTGTACACCTTCTTCTTCATAACCTGTATCTAAATTCACTGTCTAACCCCCTACTTATTTGTTTATAACCTGTATCTGAATTCACTGGTAGTTGCTTTGGATGTCTGCTAAATAAGCAAGGAAGTGAACGCAGACCTTTGACACCTTTTGCTAATTTTCATGCAGTAACACCTTATGGAGTATCTCCCTGCCCTTTCTCTCTCCTTCCCTTCTCTTCACATGCGCGCTCTCTCTCTCCCTCTCCTCTCTCTCTCTCTCTCTCTCTCTCTCTCTCTCTCTCTCTCTCTCTCTCTCTCTCTCTCTCTCTCTCTCTCTCTCTCTCTCTCTCTCTCTCTCTCTCTCTCTCTCTCTCTCTCTCTCTCTCTCTCTCTCTCTCTCACTCTCTCCTCCAATTAGACTGACGCTCAGCAGGACCCGTCTCCTGACTCGGGCAGCCAGGGGCTTCATGTGTCGCTCAAACAGCAAGATGGGTGACTCAGCCGGGGAGAGCGACAACAAGAACAAAGACTACATTCCTGTGGTGAGTCCACAGGTCAAATCACTGCCTCGAGCAATCATCACGTGACGCGCCTCCGGTCGATGCCTCTGTCCTCCTACGGAGCTGAACCATACGGTTTTGCCAGAGGCTTTTATTCCTTTCGACACTCAAAGACTGTATTCCCAACACTCAACCTAGCGTTCAGCTCTGTTCTGATGATGATTGTCCCACCAAAAGCAGCAGTGATGCGTCACTTCATACGGTCACCCTTCACTCACCCTTTTACCAGCGGCGGTCGTACATCTCAATCTAATGATCCATGGTGATTCGCTTGTGTGAATCTATTTAAAGCACCTATTAAAATGTGTACCTCGGGGCTAACAGATAGGACTCCAGCGAAGCCATCAGACGCAGCGGGCTGAGCGCTTGGATGACTCACACTAGAGACATCTTCTTCTTCTTCCCCCCAGGTGTCGTTGCAGATGGCGTGCGGGGCGTTCCCCCTGGACGGTGCCCTCTGCGACACCATCAGCGTGCCCATGGACAAGCTCAAGTGGACCTCCCCGTTCTCCAGCCACCGAGCCAGCCTGGGCCCCCACCTCTCTCACTCGGCCCCCCGGCACATCCCAAAGAGTGCGGGAAGCGACGGAGGCGGCTGCAGTGCCGGGGGCGCCCTTCAACCGCTGCACCACCTCCACCAGAACCAGCTGCTGTGGCCCAGCAGCAGCGGCCCCCGCACGGAGGCCGCGCCCTCCTCCCTGGGAGGCGGCCTGTCCTCAGGCTCCTCCCCCGAGCAAGCCCTCGCCTCGCCGTCGCAGACGGACAGCGGGCGCGGCTCGGAGACAGAGAGCCAGGAGACGGTGGCGGAGGCGGTGGCGGAGACGGTGGCGGAGGCGGCGTTGCCCCTCCAGCGGCTCCAGGAGGTGGAGAACATGGTGTGGGCCACGGCGGTGGCGCTGGCCTGGCTGGAGCACAGCTCGGCCGGCTACTTCATCGAGTGGGAGCTGGTGGCGGCCAAGGCCAGCATGTGGCTGAGCGACCAGCGCATCCCAGAGGGGCGGGACTTAGCCTCGGTCAAGGCCGCAGCCAATCAACTCTTCATCATCCTCAGACACTGGGACGAGAACCTGCAGCTCAACATGTTGTGTTACAACCCCAACAGTGTCTGAGACCGAGGAGACTGATACTATGCTAAGTGTTGTGTCTGAGTGTTTTGGAAGTGTTTTACAAGGCTCCCATCTGGAGTCCGGGTGTGTCATTGCAGTCGTGGGCGTTGTGCAATGTGGTCTTCTTATTTTTGTTGAACATCCCATGAGAAAGTATCACTTTTTGTTTTCCCAGATATTAAGTAGCACCGTATGCTAGAGATTACCAAGGGGGTTTCACATGCTGTAGCAAGATCCTGGCTAGCGGGGTGGGGGGGGGGGGGGGGGGGGGTTGTTATTAGGGAGAATAGCGAAGATCATGTAACACTCTAAACACCACTGACCATAAAACATTTGAGACGTAAAATAAATAAATGTCTAGTTTTCATCATATTGATGTCTCGCACTGGATATTCTTAAATAATTCCTGGAGAACATTCATTTCAACTTTTCTCATCCAAATATTTTTGTGTGTGATTATTGTAATCTTATATATAGTATTGTGACAAATTGATTGATGCCATTTGGAAAGTATGTAAAACTAACCTGCAAGCCATGCTACTAGTGAATATTCTCACTATTGTACAATGTGTTGGCACCAGAAACAGTAAAATATGCAATTGTCAGCATGGCCTTCATCACTATGGGATATTAATGCTTGACCTGCTTGCATAGCATTTTTATTGTTTATCGCCTAATACTTTTTTCCTTATGTTTGAGACTTTGAGACACTATCAGACACAAATCAGAGCAGCTTTAAAAAAACATATCAAAGACTGTTGATAATTAAATATTAAATTGACTCAATTGAAATCAATGAACCAACATGAATCTTGTTTTTCCAAAGATGATGTGGGACAAAACAATGCACATTTGACATAAAAAGAGGAACTTAGTGTTTTGGTCTAGGTCTGAGGAGACCGTAATTATCAGAATGAACAAAGTCCTGACCGCCCCGAGTCACCCCCAGACATCAGCCACAAGTGCCTCAAACAAAGGTTCACTTTAAACGTTCCCAGAAGATGTGCAAGCGACTGTTTATGTTGATATGAATCTACTCTAAATTCTAATGTATATTTGGTTTGATATAGATGTATTCCTTTTGCTCATCTGCAATGTCATTTTGATTGATTGTGTATTCTATTCTGATATTTGTGTGGTTGTTTTTTCGGCTGAAGCTGGTTCGGTGTATCGTTGAGTAGGCTAATTTAGGTCCTTTCTGTCGACCGTGTTGTTTTTGACTCAGGTTTATTATTTATCCACTCAGGCGAGGGTTGCTTGTGTTCTGCATGAGAATAACTAACTGTTCATGTACCGATGTTGCCAAATGTCAAGTGACTGAAATGACTCGTCCTGCGCTGTGCTCTCCCAGAGGAGCGGTGGTCACACCGCGTATCGTAGTGCTGAAATGCGGTGATACGTCCAGCTGTAATTGTGATGACTCGTACTTCTGACACGCCGTTGGGGCTCAACAGTGCAGAATATATTTTGTTAGGTGGCTACGTGTGTCTTAAAAAAAAATGAAAAACAGATTGTTGAATGTTGAAAAGCTTGAAAGCTGCCTTAACAAAAGGCCAACGCTACTGCAGGTGCATGAAATAAAATATCTCGACACCAGCTGTGCATCATTCTTTTTTTATTTGATTTGTATTTTTGTACATTGTATTTGTGACATATGGTGGTATTGATACTCTATTATATCTGCAGATATATTCTGATATTTTTTTAGGCCTATAGGCATAGGACAGGTACTGGAGTATAACATTCTGTCTATACTGTATATGTCAGAATTGAACCTAATTGTAGGCCTACAGGGCAAACGCTGAATACGATGATGGGTGAAACTGGCTGTTTAAACGTGTCTACTATATCAGAGAGTGTAGGAGTTCAGCATGGAAAGGGAATGAAAGGAAAACCGGGTGTTCTCTAAGTGGTCCCTGCCAGACCATCTTGAATCGTCGCGTGATGGAGAAGAGCAACACTCCACCTCCACCTGTTGTGACGTCATGCTCTGAAGAGCGACCGCCTAGGCCTACTTGAATTTAGCAATCTCCTTTCAAATTGAAGAGAGAAGCATGTTTTCACATTGCATCCTTTCCCCTGGCAACCATTCAAATGTATTCTGCCTTCATTTGTATTTTATTTTATCCTTAAAGAAATGATTTACCAGAAAAAAAAGCCTTTTGTGTAACAAGTACATTGCTTCCGATAAAACAAATCTATTTTTTTTTTCACGGGTATGTTGTTGCTAGGTTACGGCCTCCATAGCATTTGCAAGATGTCATGTAGGCTACAGTTAATATGACATTGTTCTGCTTGTTAACATCTAACAGTGATTAAACATAACATTAAACTGTTTTTTATATCATTAAAAAATTAGCAGTGGTTCTATTTAAGTCATCTTAAAATGGAAACTTAGAAAAATGTGGCAAACAATTGATTTAATAAACCAAGTGCACTCAAGCTTTTTGTGAAAATGATGATAATTTTGTTCATAGTCACAAAACGACTAAACTTGTATAATTGTATACATTTCATAATTCAAGAATTTATTGAATTACATATTACACACACACAAATAATTGTTGTCTCTGTGTGTGCGTGTGCGTGTGTGTGTGTGTGTGTGTGTGTGTGTGTGTGTGTGCGCGTGTGTGTGTGTGTGTGTGTGTGTGTGTGTGTGTGTTGTGTGTGTGTGTGTGTGTGTGCTGTGTGTGCTGTGTGTGTGTGTGTGTGTGTGTGTGTGTGTGTGTGTGTGTGGTGTGTGTGTGTGTGTGGTGTGTGTGTGTGTGTGTGTGTTCTTGTGAATATCTTCCATAGCCCTTGTAAATCATTTCAATTCAAACCGGCTTGACAATAGAGAGCATGTCTTTCATGATGCACACACAGAGAGAAAAATAACCGAAAGCGACACACGAGGCAAGACTGGATGCAAGCCTTTATGCTTCCATGGTGTTGAAGGGTCTGCTTCTCTGTTGAGCTAATAGACTGCAGAAGCCTCTGAAAAGGTGGTGGTGGGGCTGCTGGGGTCGGGTGCTGAAGCATGTGCTCAGACCTTTCATCCCTGTAACATATCCGGACACCCTTTGGCAGTATTCTATCAATGTTGATGAGTGGGTAAAGCAACCAATCAGGCAGGAAAATGATGTAGGCTGCGAGGGCAGAGTTGTGTCTAGAGAAAATTAACCTTGCGCTACATCATCTAGTGTCCTTAAACAAACCTCAATCCTGCTTTTGTTATGTCTTGGGAGATTTCAAGATGTTAACTTTATTTAATAACTAACTGCTTGTGGATTTCCAGAGGTTTATTAGCAATGCATGTTTTCCTGTCAAAGGCACATACTATATTATGAGTATTAGGATTTCAATAATGATCTTGCCTTTTACGGATGTATTCAAGTGAGGGCCAATCTATTGCAGGGCCACAGCTGTCACTTGGAGATTAATCAGAGGAAGGCTTTGTCCAGCATGGAGGTTTTTATAGAAAGAGTTGACCAAGATACAATATTAAATGAAAACTCTTCAGACAACTCTTTTCTTTGGTCAGTTTTATCGAACATGGAAAATGGGATTTATATCCACCATTTGCAGGGATTGAATGTATTTGATCAACGTGATATTGCGTCAGTATTGGCGACTGATACCTGCCAACCATACAGTTGGCCAGTTTATATATACCCAGTAAAATAAACCGTTTGTGACTTACTACATAAAGACACAGCAGGATGTTGTCGCTTGACAACAAGGTTATCAAATCGTATTTGTTTCACAATAACATTGCGCTATTGTATTAAGGGATGCAGAGAAAACCAAGCCAATGGTCCTTCAGTCCTCTGCATTTGAGCCCTTAAACACACTAAATGGAACACAAGACCAACATCTGAATCCACACGTCAAAACCCCTAATTGCCACAATAGAGAAATTTGCAGTAAAAGCATGTTGTTCCATTCTCAAATGACACTGAGCAGTGTAAAAATAATACTTTCAGTCAGAAGATACGAGCAATTTAACTCCATAGCAGGATCTTAAAGAAACAGCCAGTAGCACATTTTGATTATAGTCTCTGCTCTAGTAATGAGAAGGCTGCTGGCAGCCCACCATATTAGAAAAAAAAAGATTGAAAATATGAATACGATTTCCTGTTGCAGTTGGTATGGTCATTGTATACTTCAATACAATGACCTTGTCTTTAATGAGGTTTCAGTGGTGACAATTAAAAACACAAAAACATGTCCTGAAGAAGGTGTTGAAGCCCACCTATCCTTTCTTGAATGACAGACATAAGATGAACAATATGACTTATATACAGTCTACAGTCTGTTGCCACTGTAAATGATGCTCAAACGCCAAGAATTGTCTCATCCAATGAACCCTTTTCCCAGAGGTGTCATTTTAAGACAAGCAGGTGTGGCTGATAACACTCATCATGGTAATGCTCTTTGTACCAGGGCACATATAGTGTATTTGTCCTCAATAGTTTTTAGTGTAGGACTTAAGAATAATAAATAAAATGAGCAGACCCAATATTCGTACTAAGAGCGAGACCAGTGTTTGTTCCGATGAAACCTAGCCTTGTGAGACCATTCTGGCCTTGTATGTTCACGTTCTGTTCTTCTCCGAATCGCCAAACTTGAACGTCAACACGGTCTCCTGAGGCGACATCTACACATGTATAACGTTCAAATTTCCAGTCTTATTTTAGACTTGACCGTATCTAATCTTCCTCAGCCGCCGACTGAAATCCTAGTCATGACAACTCGGCAAAGAGATATGATGGTTCCCTGCTTGGGCGCCTGTTTATTCGTTGATGAACAATGCATTCCGGTTTGCGTGTCATTAGCTGTTGTAGAGCGGCACCACCCTGTCTATGGGCGCCCTGCAGATGGGGCACCTCTTGGGCTGGGGCAGGGCCATGTAGCAGGGCCCGCAGGCGCACACGTGGCCGCACTCTAGGAACGCGCAGGAGCGCTCCCGGCTCAGGCACACGGTGCAGGCGGCCGGCGACACCGCCCCCTCGTCCACGTCCAGCTCCCGCATGCGCCTCCTCTGCCGCTCCTTGAACTCCCGCAGGACGCTCTTCTCCTCGCGGGCGCGCCGGTGCCGCTCGTAGCGCCGCCACAGCAGCAGGAGGAGCAGGGAGCAGGCCGCCGCGCCCGACGCCAGCGCCAGAAGCCGCCACACGCGCACGCCGCTCTCCTGCTTGCTCAGCAGGGACTGGTGGTCCAGCCGGCTGAGGAAGTAGGGCAGGCCCTCCTTGGGGGGCTGCAGCTTCACCAGGTTGTGGTCCAGCACTAGCTCCCCCACCCCGGTGACGCTCTCGCCCAGCCGCAGCATCTCCTCTGTCTCGCGGACGCCCTTGGGCCGCTCGCCGCTGATGAAGTGGCCGATGACGTTGGAGAGCGTCTGCACCGTGGGGTGAAAGTTCTCGTAGACCGTCTCCAGGTCCAGCTCGGCCGAGTCCAGGGGGCGCACCACGCGCACGGCGGCGTCGCCGACCGCCTGGTCGTGACTCACCAGGTCGAAGGGGACCGTGTTGGTGCGTTGGTGGATCAGCTTCTCTGTGTCATTCCTGTGTGGGATGGGACACCCGTGGTGTGTCAAGGTCACTGACGTTCTTAACAATTTATTACAAGACACAATTATACAACACAAGCTAAAAGAACAGTGCCAAATATACTTCATCACACACACACACACACACACACACACACACTTATCACAACACATATACACACCACTACACACACACCAACACACACACACACACACACACACACACACACACACACACACACACTTACCAGATGTGCGTGGTTCGATTCCATACCATCTTCTTCTCCTTCAGGGTCAGCCTCTCAATGACTCCCTTGCAGTTGTCAACAAACTGGCTGCTTAGCGATTCCTTTACGGATTTCACAACACCTAAGATACAGGACATACAAGTGAAGCAACGGAAAATGGAAGCAAAGCTGAAGTTCTAAAACTTGATCATAATTCATGCAACCACATCTTTGTACTACTGAGCAACTAGGATAAAAGTGAAGTATTGTTTAACATACCTTCTACAACAGCATATGGGACACATCTTCCAGGAATGTCAGACAGGTACTTTTTCAAATCTTGGTCAATGGGGACCTTTTTGGCTTCCTGCATTTAAAAACAGATTAGATCAATACTGGTTGGACACCTTTGCCACTGATATGCAGAATGTGCTGACATTTGGGTGAGGCTGTTGTGCTGTTGACCTTTAATCTGGCCACTGTCGTAGCCCTCTTTCTATAAACAGAGTAGAAGAAGGCGGTCAGGGCCGAGCTGCCAGCTAGCAGCACAACCTGGACTGTGGAGGGCTTCCCGTTGGAGTCCATGTTGTGTTCTTCTGCCGGTGATTGGCAGCTTCCTGCTCCTTCAAGCACTGGGGGAAATAACGAACCAGGAGCAGAAGAGACGGAGAGATGGATAAGAGCAGTGTTTTTCAACCTGTGGTACACCAGGGTACTGCATGTGCTACGTGGGGTTTTACTTTTTTTAATAGACGACGGCTTGTTATTATTTCAAAAATGTTTTTTGTGCATTCATGTTACAATTCATGTCAATGCACAAAAATTCATTTCAGCACTTAATGTTTGGTGTAAATTTGTCTTTGATGAATAAACACAGTCGGGTCATACACAGTGTTGCAGTGTTATTCCCACTAAAGGCGATGGCCATGACTTTCCTGCAGGGATAATTGTGCATGAAGTGGGCACTGAGTCCCTCTTTTGCTCAGACACTTCATGAGTATGTATCAATGTTTTACATTTTGCTTATTAGGTGGTCCGCAAAAAGTCCTGATGATTGAGTGACAAATACACCTTAAGTGAAAGGTTGGGAACCACTGTAAGAGCTCACTAATGTCGTTGATTTATGTGCTTGTCAGTTCACGAGCTTCAACCAATTGACATGCGAGAGAGACAAAATGCATAAGGACGTATTGTAACTATTATTCAAAATAGTTTCCAGATATCTGGCAGTTATTACCTCTGGGATCAACCAGGAGGTGAATGACCATAATGAGATGACATTGAGGTAGATACAAACCACACCACTGTGTGTTATTGTAGAAACACCTTTCACACAACCACTAACGTTCGGTCTTACCGTTAGCAACCATGGTAAACAGCGTATATTAATACATTGAAGTTACTCGGTCTATCACTTCGAAGCGATAATAACTATCAAGGCAGTGAACGAACGGCTGCATCTGGTTTAAACGCCCTCTGGATCAGCTCTACATCTAGACACACACACGGCCGCATTGTGTTAGCAAGTTTAGCTTCGGCTATCCTGTCATAAGATAGCCATTTAATTACAATATGTAAAGGCTTAGTGACTAAAGTCCCCAATGTATTGTCACCACGAATAGAGATAATGTAAGTTTTCCAGCTTACTCACCCCTTTCTCAAAGAGGACAAGCTGCTAAATAGAAAGTTAACGCTACAGCAGCACAACAAGGAAACGTTGTCAATATATGCCTGCAGTGCTTTAATGTACCAGCAGGTGTCAGCATGCAGCTTTTCATGGATGGCCGGTCCTTTCTTGAAGCAAACCTACAGGTAAATATTCTAATATGACCATTAGGTGACATTGGAAAATCAAAAACTTTATTTATTTTAGCTTATAATTTTGTGATTAATAGAATTTATTCTGGAATCTCACCAGGTTAAAGACCTTTTAACATCAAACTCTAGGCTAATCTCTAAATTAACCTTTAAAGGTTTTAAATAATCAATGATTGATGTGATCACAACAGCATTTGACAGAAAAAAAGGTTGTTGCCATAATCAGACACGGATATAATCTTACTTGACATGTGAATAACAATCAGGATCATTGACCTGACGGTAAAAGGTGCGGATGACCTTTTAAAGTCACTTTCCGCTAACTTCTCATCATCGTCCTCATTTTGCATGATCTAGTCCTATTCAAAATGTCTCCGTCTCGTTATGTGTCTGACAGACAGAGAGAAATTGCGACGGCAGATGGAGGGAGGTGAGGAGAGGGGGACGCCAGATGCGCTCACGTCAAAGCAGAATTAGTTGAAGAGAAAGACGATAGGATTTGAGTGTTTGATGTCGAAGTATGCCCCCAACATCTATCATACAAGTAGGCCTACGGAGTTCCAATCCCCACAGCCGCCAGCCAACACAAACAATTCAGTCACCCAGACTCCCTGGAGTGTGAAAATGTATATAATTTTCAGAAGGACTATATTCAGTATCCCTTTATCCGATGAATCACATAAATAGCTAAATATTGTATGGGATTTGTGCATACGTGTGGTTGATAATTTGGATGAACCATGAAAAATACAGATGATATTCCAGTGACATATAATAACCGCTAGATTAAGACCATTTTTTATCGAGGATTTCTTCAATGAGCAGGGCATTACTCAAATCAAGGTCATATGAGCGAACGTTTTTGCACTTATATTAATATGTTGTATTCATATAAGGAATATATTTCTAAAATGCTTTTTAGGATGATGAAAATAATCAAAAGAAAAGGTTTCCCCATAGAACAAATCCAGCCCTTATAAAATAATAAGCACCTCTCCACCTCTCTCTTCAGTACTTCACTCCCACTGTATTGCAAAGGGATACGCCATCCCCACACAAGCACACATCTCCCCCAAACTGAAAATCCCATTACGTGCCAAAAAACCACAACCTTCTTAAAGAGGAGTTGGCACAGGCTGGCACTGCTGGGCCTCCAGCTCTGCCTTTGAGGATTACAGCACAAAGAACTGAATGAATAATGAATAAAACTCTTTTGGCATATTTTCTTAACACCTCTCATGTTCTTTCTTTTCGGTGGAAAATGTGTGCCATGCGGCGCATACATCTGGAGACGCAAACGTCAAGAGGGGTTTGTTATGTGGGACCAAGCAGAAGTTCTCCCGTTCCCTGCTCTAAGGTACAGTGTGAAGTGAAGGGAGGTGGCGGTCCCTGGATGGATCCTGCTCTTGATTAGAAGGACGGGGAGTCTCTTTTATCTCGAGTGTGGCTGCACCCGCCTGCTTCATTACACTGTGATCCATTGGAGCAGTGCACTGCGCTCAGCCAACAGGGAATCCACCAGCCCTCAAATGAGGCTGTATTGATCTCTTGGCCTGGAAGCTTTGCTCTCAGTACTCTAGATATTCGTACCCGCTGTTTTAGACAATGTAAGCATGCTTTTAGAGAAGATGGTACTGTATTGCAAAGAATCAAGGTGACATGGTATATTGATTGTGTAGCGTAGCGATTGTATAGAGCTTCACAGGTCTTCTTGAGTTCGTACAACTCCGACATTATATCACTGTACATCAACACGGGTCCTTGTAGATATTCAAAAAGTAATAATTAAAGTGACCTACTCAAATACATGTCCAGCTCCACATTAAGACCATCAGTAACTGGAGACAACGTCATGAGATCATGATGCCACTTAATGTGACACTATTAGAGTCGTTAACAAATGAAAAATGTAAACCAAAAAAAGAAGAAATTTATATTCATATATTTATAATAAGAATGCTACTTAGAAGGGCGGTCATTACAGTAAGTACAGAACAGATAGAGCACATATAGGTTATAGGGCAATGTGTCAGTGCAGCTAAGGAGCATAATGTATGTGATCGTTCAATAGCCCATTGGCCAGATTTGTAGCATATTATTTATTTATAGTTCGTACATAATGCAGTTATATCGATGATATGGACTATACCTGCATAACAACAAATACAGTTTATGATTGTTGCTCTATAACCTTGTGGGCGGATTTGAAACATGGTGTTGTTCAAAGGGTGTATTTTTATTTAATATCAGTACTGTAGTATACCTAGATCAGTCTAGTATATCAAACCACAAACACATTTTACGATGTTTGCTGTAATCCCGTCGCCAGATTTGTATCATGGGGTTTTCTGGAAAACCTCGTTAGGCCTGTCAGAAATCTGATAAACAGTGAGCAGGCGAAGCACTGTCAGTCCAAAGACTCTAATTTCTCAGCACTGCTGCTGCCCGAACACACGGCCCTAAATCAGTCATCTGAGAAGCCCCTCTCTCCGCCAGACCCCTCTCATTGATTGCCCCGTATTTGATCAGTGTAGGATGATGAAGTGAGAGTGAGAGAGAGCCCAATTCAATTAAGTCGCATTGCCCTGGACGTGAATATGTGCTGTTGTCCTCTATCCTGCCCTGGATACAAAAAGGGCTTTTTTATTCAAAATTAGAGACCCTTTTAACAGAGGTGTCATCTTAGGACAGACAAAGGTGTCGCTCAAAGGTGTCGTCTCCCTAATTATGGCTGTAAATTGTCGATGGGGGAACAGTTAAAGGGGTTGGTTTTGGGGTGAGTTATAAGTGCGACACATATCAGAGAGATTAGACTTTAAAGAGATGCTGTGCTTGTATCCACACGCTGCATGTGGAGGTTGATAACAGATAGATGTGTCATCCCTCTGAGAGCTAGAAGGACGAAGATACAGAGGGCAAATGAGGGGATGGGAGTAGAGAAAAACAAGGTAAGGCTGAGTACAAGCAGAGCCTGTGGTGTTTGGGACTCTTCCAAATATGCCGCCTGACTGTAAACAAAGACAGACTGTGGTCCAATCACGTGCTGTTGGAGAGCAGGCATGGCTGAAGCTCTGTAACCGGGAATGCCAACCCAAAAATGTTTGGCATGATAACATGATAACAAGATGAATCTGCAATCAAATGTCTTATTTGCTCTGGCATATGCATCTGGCTCCCCTCCCACTCTGACAGATTCCCTGCAGACCTGCCCAGGTCAGGCCAATCACAATCAGTTATCTAATATGTGTCGGGTTTCATACCACGACTGTACAGAGGAGCACACTTTAGGAGTAGCATTGAGGTCAACAAACAAGATGGCTGTCGCTGATGCGTCACTGATTCATTGCTCTGATCGGTTGTGGGTCTGTCTAATAGCGTCCAGTGGCATTTTGGTGTAATGGGGATGTAATGAAATGTAATGGGAGTTGCAGACTAATACACATATGAAAATGGTGAGGCAATTGCACGCTAAGCATTATATGAAATCATAAACACAATGTGAACATTCTACTGTCGTTAAGGTGTTTCCATTAATATTGTAAGCAAATGTGTCACAAGGCGTTGTTTTTCTTTATTATCAGATCTGCACCGCGAAAAAATAAATACATATTCAATGTTTTAAATAAAGATAGATTTTAATTAATTAATTACATATTAGATATATTATTTTATGTAATGACTGCTTTTTGCCTAACCAAGTTATACTCCATTTGTATTAATTATTTATAAATCGTATATAAATCTACTTTTCTACACTCTATTATATCTCATTGCTAGATTTGAGGCAGATATTAATATTCTACTCCTGACTCTTGTTACTACAACAACACTATCTCAGTGGGCAGCAATATATTCCAATTGAGTCATATTCATTCTCATCCGCCCCCCCCCCGCTCCACCCCCATACAAGAAGAAACTGCAACAGAAGGAAGGCATTTATGATTTAAAGCATTCATTATCCCCATACGGTCATACCACATGGAATATACTGCGGGACAACCTGGGAGCCTTGAAATGTAACCCCCGGGTCAGAGTCGATCACTGTTTAGATATATCTGCTCTTTTTTATTACCGCAGCCTTCCTGTGATATGAGGCCGGCCTGGGAGTTTGAGGGGTCCATTGAGAACATCCAGCCATCCATTACTATAAAGGTCAACATCCTCATGGATGGTTTCAACCACACGCGGCCCCGGGTGTGTTAGTTTTAAACGCTAAGAGAGACAGAGCGATAGATCTGGGTGGGTGGGGTCTCAATTTGATTAATGAAATTCAAACAATTTAGAAAAGGCTGTCTTCGAAACACTCTATGGATCATAGAGTGTTGTTTTGGTGTTCATTGGAATCCAGATGGATTCCTTAATCCAACCCACGCTGTATCTAACGAGACTATGAGTGAGAATGGTCTTCTCACTTATCTCAGAGTAAATATTGTTACTCATAGAGGGAGGAACACACTGTTTCTGCTGCCTTTTTTATCTGTTTGCATCATCTGTTAGACATCGTCTGACAGGCCATAAATTGCACACTGCACACTTCTCTGATTATCCATATGGTGTAGAGATAAGAAAAAAAAAGACATGTCTCCCCATGTTTTTCTTTAATCAAAAAGGCTGGCAGAGAGACACGTCAAAATAGGGCTAGCTCGAAACTCAGACTCGTTCATCATTATACTGGCGTGTTAAAATCTCACAGGGCTTGGTTAAAAATCTCAACAGTGGTCCCCTGAGTCTCTATTGTTGGAAGAAGTAGAAAATAAGACCCTTTTCTACCCTGGTGCTGCTTAACCTTACATGGGAGTCACTTCTCCTATGCCCAGGACTTGTTCCAGTAAAAGCTGTCCTTTTTTTAAGGGAACAGATAATAATTCTATCTACATTGATGCATTACAGCAAAATGCTAACAAAAATGTATTTACCAAATGGGAAACATTGGCTTCATTTACATGAGAGGAAAAACGTCTCCTTGGATCACCAGTTACAATCGTGTTTCCCAATGCTCTGAAAGCAAACATTAATTTATATTTTTGACCATGCAGAACCGTGTAAACATTCTGTAGTTTTGTAATTGCTCCATGGGGGAACGCCAACATAATACAGTGAATGCATCATTTATCCTGGACCCACTAAGCCCTCAGATCCATCCAGGAACAAATTGGTGTTTTAGAAAGCTAGGGGCCGAGGGACTTAAGTGATGATTTTCCAAACCATGGATAACAGTGGATGGATGGGAGGGTGGGCTCTTTCATATACAACAAAAGCCTTTTTGTATCACTGAACAGTATTCAATTTGCATGGGTACCATTAAAACAATCCCTTTGGAATCATAGAAAATAATCTCCTTAATTTCTTGTACAACGCACAAGATGAGCAGAGCTTCGCCTCAGACTAACGACGCGCATTCCAATTAAGTCATCTTCACAGGGCAGAGGTAACTAGTGCCACTCTCACCCCAACCTTCCTCACCTCTTCAGGTCACAAACTATTACTGGGGGAGTGGGTCCCTGGGGAAAAGCAGACCCTGAGTTAAAGACGGGGGGGGGGGGGGGGGGTGTAGCCGTACCGCTCGATATCGCAGTGTGAACCGAGCGTGGAAGAGCAAAACCCTTGGTGGGGAGCCATTCGGAAGCAAAACAAGAGAAGCTGGGTTTGGGAGGGGGGCGGGGTGTTGGGGTAGTGAAGGGGGGCTGGGGGGGGGTAGTAGCAGGCTAAGTGTGTTGCACTGATCAGCACTCTGCGAGGCAGACAGCGCAAGAGGAAGAGGAGGGGGAGGAGGAGGAGGAGGAGGAGGAGGAGGAGGAGGAGGAGGAGGAGGAGGAGGAGGAGGAGGAGGAGGAGGAGGAGGAGGAGCGAAAGTAGAAGCAGCCCCGGCTGATCAGCGCTCTGCTCTCAGTCTCTCAGTCGCTCATCACTGCTGGGAAAAGCTGCTTCGCTTTATTTTTCTCTTCCGTTTTTTGCCTCAACTCTCCTACACACACACGCACACACACTCAAACACCCACACTCTGGCTTTGATTATACCGGCTCTCGAATCTCTTTCATAATCGGACGAGTCGCGGACGTACGGCGAAGGGGGAAGGGGGGGGGGGGGTCCCTCCAACTACTTCGGGCGCCATGTTGCCCTGGAGAAGGAGCAAGTTTGTTTTGGTGGAGGACCAGGCCAAGAGCAAAGCCAAGAGCCTCGGGGGTGCCGGTCTCACCTACCACTCCATCCTCAGCTCCCTACTGCACTCTTGCCCCGATCTCCTGCCGGACTTCCCTCTGAACTGGGTGAGCAGCCTCTTCCAGACCAAGCGGCAGAAGGTGGAGCTCAACAAGGAGGAGCCCGTGTACAACGCGCGCTACCTGGGCAGCGTGGTCACCATCACGGCCAAGGGCAGCGGCTGCACCCAGGAGGCCGTGGGCAAGATCTGGACCAGGAGCAACTACGGCGAGCAGAGCCTGAAGATGAGGCTGACGGTGGGGCCGCAGGGCCTGCGCATGAGCCCCGACAAGAGGAAGAAGCCCACGCACGTCTACTCCCTAGACCGGATCACCTGCTGCGCACGCCGACCCCTGCAGGCCGAAGATCCTGGCGTGGGTCTACCGGCACCAGGTCAAGAACATGGCGGTGGTGCTGCGCTGCCACGCCGTGCTGCTCAGTCGGTCGGAGAAGGCCCGCAGCATCGCCCGCAGCCTGGACCGCAACGCCACCGCCGCCTTCGGCGAGTTCAAGCGGCTGAAGCGCCAGAGCGACTTCCGGCACCGGCAGCAGCTGCTGCTGGGGGAGGACGCCGTGCCGCTGATGCCCATCCGGAGGCTGCTGAACGGGCAGTGCCACTACCGGCCCCCTGCCGACAGCCCCGCAGGCAGCTCGGCCCGCCTCGCCCCCATCGCAGAGGAGGAGGAGGAGGAGGAGGAGGGAGGAGGGGAGCAGCAGGATGAAGACCAGGAACAGAGGGCGGAGGGGGAGGTGGAGCTGGAGGTGGAGGACAAAGACCAGGACCAGAGGGAGAAGGGGAAGAAGGAGGAGGAAGTGAGAGAACATCAGGGCCATCCGGGGAGGCCGAGGGTTTTAACCACCAGCAGGGACCCCACGCAGCTGCTGTCGGAGCTGGCGCTTGGGGACATCGTCGGGCTGGAGGACTGCCAGATCAACTTTGTTAATGACCGCAACAACAATACCTTCACCTTCATCACCTCCCTGGTGTGAGTAGCAGTGTGGAGTTAAAATCAGAAAAGAACAATTCAAATTTCCACAGAACAAAAGAAAACCATTCCTCTCCTGTTCTCGTTCTCTTTCGCTCGCCGCTCTTTATTTCACCGGTGCCCACACAGCTTCCGTCCACATCATGCGAAGTGTTTACTGGAAACTTCCCCTCCCGTTACCTACCCAGTGAGGGGAGAGAAACAAACGCAGCCTCTCTGTTTGGGAGCACTGTTACTGCTGACTGATGGGCCGAGGCGTTCTTGTGTGCCATCACTGAGTGTTTACAAGGAGCATAAGGGTGATGCTAGCGCTGTAGCACAATGACAAACAGCGACTGTTTTTACAGAGGGCTGACCACGCGCACCGCTACAAGGCGAACACCGCTACCAAGGCGATGCAGCGCTTGGGCATCGATCTGCACCCCACAAGCGGAACAATATTTCCTAGTGCTTGGCTCAGTATTCATGGGAGTATGACTCGCGTTTATGCAGTAATGACGAGCAGGAACACACTTTTGGACGGAGTTGTAATATCTGTGTCGTCAGGGAGGTTTGTTTGTAGATGTGTGCCCTTGTGTTTTTTTTAAAATGTACGTAGTCAGTGGTTGTCGATTCAGTTGACATTTATCAATGAATCCAATCGAGGAAACAAGTAGTATAGGGGCTTATACTATTAACCAGATGGGGCTATAATTGAGGAAGCAAGCCATTGATTTAGACATCTTTATTGCCATCATTTGTTTGGGTCGTCCTTGTAATCAATGCATGACAAATCAGCCGCTACCTTCAAAGCTTTCCTTGCTGAAATTTGTTCCTTTTTTATTCAATATCTTTGATATTTGGCTTTCCAAAACTTAACACTGTGATTTGTTTTTGACCAGACCAGACATTCTATTCAAATATATAATAAAGCAAAATAGTGTTTTATATTTTTATTTATATAAACGTAATTTATGGCTGCCAAAATAGCCAAATATACTAAAAGAGCAGTTCATCACCTAACGCCCTCTTTCAGTTGGCTCTCAGCTGTTATGAAACTCATTCACTTTTGTTTTGAAATTCAAGCCCTTGCAAAAATGCCGAAGGAATTCTTACAATTTAATAGATGCCAATGTTTTTAATAATACTACTTACTAATTAAGTGTTGATGCAGCTGTTTAAAGATGTATTGTAATTGCAATGAGACAAATCTATTTCAATATATATTTTCTATGAAGTATAAATAAATACTACATTCACTTAAAAATATATTTTGTTCACTCTTTGGTTATTTTGTTAAAATGCAAATCATGCCTTTTAAAAATGCAATGAAAAGAAGTTCCAAACATCTCAGGCCATGAATATTTCACAGAACGTCCTTCATCACAAAGATTGCTTATCTTATCTTTTATTGTCATATCTTATATTATCTTGCCACCAGATAATATTCAAGATATGGGGACGGCATTGTTGAGTTCTGCTTAACTTGATGGTAATGTGATCAGGGATACATTTCTCCCAGCCACAGTATTGGCCTCTCAGCCCTCTACGCAAAGAACAGCCATTAATCAGTGTGCCCAAGCCCAGGAACCAGACAGAAATCACTGCCTTGGCTAGGGCCTTCGGCAGGCAGTTTCTTACTCTTCCAGCTGATTTAACACCAGGTACTGACCCAAGACGTTGGCACACCATCAACCATTCAACTGACGGCCGTCTGACACACATGATATCTGATTGGTTTCTATGCAGCGTGTGTCCAATGTTGCATTTTTCCAAATCACTTTCCCCTTTTGTGACCATTAGCAAATGCCGACTATGAATTGCTGTCGATGGGGCAGAACATTTTTACTGAGGTTGAAAATGCTGAGGTAGATGGGTCCCTGGGGAAACTTCAAACTGTGACCCGGATCGATTTCTTCTTTTCCCTGACATAAACCACTTGTGAAAAGAACCTTGTTCTGAGATGTCCCGCCATAGATTACCAGAGGATCCCCCCTTTGTTTCCTGCCACAAATCAGCCCAAAGCATGAGGTCCTAAGGGGCTCTGCACCACCAGCACAAACCCACTCTGGGTCCTGTATCATCCCACCCCATCTTCTCTGGTTGAATCCTCTGTGAGATGCTCCTCTCCTTCCCAGCTTACGCTAAAGCATCAACCATCAACAACAAGATTAAACCACAACAACAACAACCGTCCTGCAAGATTAGCAAGCTAACATCCAGCCTGAGAGTTACTGAGGCTGTTTGCAGCAGGGCGTCATATCAGACACGGAGTAAACATTATGGTAATGCAGAGCGAGCGCGGCTTAACGGAGGCGACCAGCGGAAAAGGGTTTAATGTTAACACAGTTTTCCGTCAGCCGAGCGGCGAAACGGGCAGATGGCAGATGGCAGTGACAAGGTGTACGCCTGCTCACGTCCCCTTTTCCTTCCAGCCCAGCTCCCCGTGGCGGGCCCCCGGCACCGGGCCAGCCTCTAGAGGGACAGGGGGGCTCTCAGGCTGAACATGATGGGGGCTGGGGCGGGGGTCTACTGTATGTTGGTTCACATGTGAGGCAGTGCTCAGTGGCGTAGGTTGAGTGTTGGTTGTTTGTCCGAGATCAGGAGCGATGTTTTGTAAGCACACGCATGCACTCGCACACGCACACACACACACTTACAAATGCACATACACACACAGCTAATAAGTGACAGGCGAACACACCTATGGCGGTGCAGAACAGAACTATAATGTTTCTGCAGCAGTTGGCGGGGGGGGGGGGGGGGGTGGGGTTGCTGCTCTTGCGTGAAGAGAGAAGTAGTGTAGAAAGGAACAGAGAGAGAGTGGGGGAAAAATATTTTGGACGAATAAAGGATAAAAAATATGTGTCATTTTTATATTGAGCACCGCTACAATATAAACAAGGCCAAAAATACGTCTTTTTTTTTTTTTTACAGTTGATTAAAACCACAAACCTACAGTCCACTTCAACAGTCTGGTTTTCATGACCATCCAACAGGAAGCATGTTAAATAATAAACCATGAGAGAAGTCTATTCCATGGGGATGGTGTCAGTGTGAGGGCTCATTGTTGTGTGATAGGGTTAAGTTATCCCAGCATCTTCCCGTAACGTTCCTGCACGCCACCTCCAACACCCACACTTCCCCGAGGACTGCCCAACATTTCTGTGCGGATAAGTTATTCATGAAAACCAGAGCTTTGTTACGGCCATCAAACTTTGATACCGCTATCCGATCCTGTAAGCATTGCCAGCGACAGCGGGAAAAAGAGATTCTCAGATCAAACAATGCGTTGTTGTGTTGGGCTGCATTGTCAGGCATTGAGAGACACTACATGGAAAAAGTTTGTGGTGACGCTTTCTACTCCTCCTTCCTCCTTCTGATGGAGCCTTGCTGCCGGGGAAGCAAACCAGTATCTATTAAAGTGAAGGAATGGGTTCGTACATGGCGGGGAGATGGTTTCATTTTAAATAATAATTCCCCCTTAAATCTTTCATGAAATCCTGCGCTGTAATTTTCTCCTCCTTCCTTTTCTCTTCCATCACTTCCATCTCCCCCCCGCCCACGTCCTGACCTTAAGAGAAGGAGAAGCCAAAGAAGGAGCAGAAGATCCTCTCCATCACCTGTGAATGTGTGTAAGGAGGAGGAGGGGGGTCGGGGCTACACCTTAATCCTCCCCAAAGGGACATTAATGAGACCACCACAGCGCTGTTCGAAGGGCCTAACGACGAAATCTAAATGTAGGTTTGAGTTCCCAAAGTTCATTGGACCGGCTGGTGCTGTGTGTCATGATGTGTGTATTTCTGTGTGCGTCCCCTCGCGTGTGCGTCAGCCTCCTGGCTGAGATCGCTGTGATCCAGTTACGTTGTTAGATCTTATGTATCAAGTTCATCTCACACATCGATTATGTAAGAAGACTGCTGTGGTTTCATTCTGGCAGCACAATATGTGGGAAACAGCACACTTGATTCACTTATAAATCTACAGAATGCAACAAAAGTTGAAGTCCACAGCCTCGATAGCATTCGAAAATATCCATGGGTCTGGGTCAAGGTTAACTTCATGACTAACACAATACCAGACCAATTCAGAGCCTTCTGTCGTTCATTAGAGTCAGCGCTGCGGAAAAACAAGCACCTTCAGCTCTTACATAAATCACAGACAGCAGGAAGGCCATTTACTACAATTAGTGTCTGATATGCTGCTATTAGCAGTACCTAACTCTCTTGATTCAACTTGGCCGTGCACATTATGTTCTGGCGACTTTTGACAAGACGGAAGGTATTGAAGGTTTTTGCCAGATGCAGTTTTTTTCGGACTTGGAAATGAACATAGTCCAAATAGTCAGGTCGTTGTAGCGATGACCTACGATCTGGTGAAATCAAAACGGAGAGCGCTATCACCCAACTCTCTTTCTCACAAACACACACGCACACAAACAGCACACACACACATGCACACACACACACACCACACAAACATGGCCTTGCACGGAAACATATGCTCGTGCACACTCACAACATGCCAAAATGAAACTGGTTCAGGACACAACGTGACAAAAGACGAAACGGGAGAGAGCGATGGCCCGTTGTTTGGACGTTATAAGACCCCCTGAGGCCCTCTCCCTGAAGCCCCATCGGAAGGGGCCGTGAGGTAAGGCCCACAGTTAGGGCAAGGGGAGCTAATGGAGCCGGGCGGACATGTGATGTGAGAGGTCTGGCACCTGGCATGTGGACACGGACCGCTGAGTCAGCGCCATCGCCACTGAGCCCTGGATAGCCTCGGAACGGAACAATACACACACAGCCCTGGACGCCGGCCACAGACAATTATTTTGCCCGAGCAGAGAAAGGGCATGGCCAGCCTGTTACGAGGACAACTTTTTTGTTGCTGTGTCATCGCCCGATGAGCACAGAGAGCGGCGAGTTTGGTGCTAAATGAATTGCTACAGCATCCGTATGTGCTGCCAGGTCGTAGCGATTGGGGGGGGGGGGGGGGGGGGGGTTAGTAGTTTGGTGCAGGGGCACTTGTGGGGTCTTTTCAACACGGCCCTAATGACAGCCTTAGCATCATTGCCCTGACGACGCTCTCTTAGAGCCCCAGGCCGGGGGCTTCCTATCCGTTCAGGGCACCAGCAGGAAGTCATTACCAGTCCCTCTAAACTCCACAGGGGGCTGCAGCTGTTCAGTGAGGCATCATCATACAGGACGCGCTTCTATAAACTATATGGTAGATTACACATGTTAGTCATCCCCTCATAAGGGCTAGAAGAGGCCAACTCTGTCAGATTTTCCTTTCTGAATATCATTATTTTGAGTGACTGTGTTTCTCTTTAGGTCTCCTTAGATCCCCCTTGATCTTCTGTTGGTCTCACTCGTTCACTAACTGCTTTTCACTCACTTGCTCACTCAGCCATTTTTTTCATTCACTCAGTTAGTAGCGCACTCATTGTGTTTCATATACTCATCTTCTCTTAATTCACGCACTCACTCACTCACCGCTTTTCACTCCACTCACTGTTTTTCCCTGACTCATTCAGCCACTCATCTACTCTCATACTACTTTTCGATCACTCTTTCAGTGCTCTTCACTCAGCTCACTGGCATAATTCTGTGGCCCATGAGTAAGGGTGAGTGCTGGTGAATGAGTGCCTCTATTTCCCCAGCTGTCTCCCCCACTGGGTGACAAACACCGAGAGCAAATCGGAGAAGTCTGACATGCGCCGGGGAGAATAATTGATGTGGGCTCCAAAAGCCCCGTACACACACACACACTGAGACATATACACACACAAACACAGACATAGACACACACACACAAGCATACACTGACACACACACACACACACATAACCACACAAACATACACACACACTCTGAGACATACACACACAAACACACACACATACACTCACACAACCATTGACACCAACGCACACACACACACACCTATGTGTGTACGCACACATGCACACACACACAATCCCACGTGCTGCGGTGCTAATTATTGTCAGTTTCCAGCTAGTCATGCAGCTTTCTGCTTGCTTTGGTGACACTGGGAGGATTCGGATGAAAACCCAGATCTCATCACTCCATTGCTCTGGGGATCTTGACGTGTGTAATGCACGTTGACAACCGTCTTTACCTGGCGGTTACACTGGAGAGAAGCGCTGTATAATGTTGAGTATTTTCAGACCAGTTATAAACACAGACAACCTGAATACTTGGATCTGAATGAAACAGGAGAGGTTTAAGTTTCAAGGTGGACACCACAGCTTCTCACTTCCTCCACTGGCACATGGATTTACTGCCAGAGGCAGCAAAACCCGTCGCTTAAATGCATTAGTGTCAAAAAACGAATTTTCCCTCACTCAACGGTTAAAATGTCCTCCAAATGACGGAAACGAGGTCAAACATAGAAACTCAAATAAGAGGATGAGATGTCCGTCGAATGACGGAAGCGGCGTGTCCACGAATTTCATTTAGGACACTTTGCTAAAGGACAGTCAGGGGTCAGGTTCTACCCCATGAGTTGTCTGTTCTGTCAGACGCCCCCCCCCCCTTCACGTTTACATCTGAAGGTCCATGCGTATTTGATGTTCTCTCTTAACGCTCTCCCTTGGTCAGTGTCAGTGTCTATACACGCCGCGTCTGCAATGAGAATAAAACATGACAGTCGAGTCGCAGAGAGGTGGCGAGGGAGAACGACGCAGAACCGAATTGATCTCATCAACTGCGGTGTGAACTCGGATAAAACCCTTCTCTTGCCGTCGTCGTTGACGTGAAGAGGGTCTGACAGCCGTCTCTGCAGGCGGTTCTCCTCTGTCTCCTGCAGTCGACTTCTCAGCCTTTTGATCGGACCAGAGGCTGAGCTGAACGTTTCTCCCCACTGTTCCAGCCCCCGTCCGCCTCCGTCTGCTACCTGCAAGCTTGTTCCCGGGACGGGGTTTGCTTCTGGATTGGTCTACCATGGCTAATCAAATCATCACCAAAAAAAACCACTCCACTCACTTACATAACAGCCGGCATTGGCCTGTCATGAGTGTGAGTGTACCGGCCTTGGAACAAACCAGAGCTGATGTTACGCAGTCTGTAACTGTCGTACGTGCAGTTGTCCAGATACAGCCGAACGAGAAGAGAAATCACTTGCTGTATGGGTGGATCTCCACTGGAAGGCCCTTCCAGCCCCACAGCTCACCCTGCAGGCCCCTGCGAGCCAGTGGAGCTATTGAGTGATGCTCAGCTCCGCCCCTCTGAACCCAATGGCAGTGATGATCCGTAACAGCAGTTGAGCAGCACCCCATGGTGTCAAATATTCAGTTAGCTGGAGTTTAGTTGTTTGTGTGATTCATGTAAAAACAAAGGAGGAGGAGAAAAGATTGAGCTGTAGATAATCTTCACGGAATGAAGATTGGAGGGCGTGGTGAACATGAAGTAAGACTTGTCGATGAAAGAGTCCACCTAGCAGGTCTACTCTCGTTCTGTTGTTGTCAAGACGCATCTCACCTCCAGCCAGCCAAAATACGACACTCCATTTCCAAGCCATAATCTCATAGAACATTTTATGGTAAACTACATTCAATGTTCACATATGAACAGGCTTTGAAGCTGCTAGCATTGCAGTGTATAAATTGTGGTACAGCCATTACTGGAGGTCTCTGGTAGAGCTGAAGGTCCGGTGACACTTCGGCGACAGCTCTCAAGGCAACAAAAACCCACCTTGACCGAGCCAGACAGTGTAAGACATTCCAAAACCGCACTCCTCTGCTACTGTTTTTGCGCTGTACAGCTTACTTATAGACAAAATTTTTAGTGTGTTTGTGTGTGTGTGTCGTGTTAGTGGGAACCTCTCTCTCTCTCTCTCTCTCTCTCTCTCTCTCTCTCTCTCTCTCTCTCTCTCTCTCTCTCTCTCTCTCTCTCTCTCTTCTCTCTCTCTCGTCTCTCTCTCTCTCTCTCTCTCTCTCTTCTCTCTCTCTCTCTCTCTCTCTCTCTCCCCCCCCCACCGCCGTCCCCCACACACACACGCACACACAAACACACTTACCCAATCCCCCTACATGGTCCTGGGGAAGGGAGCCTAGCGGGATGTGCAGCTAACAAGCCATTTAACAAGAAGCGATGGGGGGCGGGGGAGAACAAAGACACAGAGAACTTCAAAGATTACATTCATTAGACATTCACATCTCCCTTGTCAAAGTCAGAGAGAAGTATACAGCGCAAAGCATTATACTGCTGCATCATCTCTAGCGACCACACAATCATCCCTTCATGCAGTACGCTTTACTCACCCCAATGTGCCGAGGATGGCCTGCGGGCATATACCAGGTATCGCCCCGGCTACATGTGTTTTTTCATTTCAAATGTTTTATCTGGATGTATCATGTGGATCGCAGTGGTCCATTCTCCCCCCCCAGTTGTTCTCCTGTGGCCTGCCCTGCACCATGTGGTTTCCCAGCATGCAGAGCTCTGTATGTCGGACTAAGAGCCCCAATGATGTGTCTGTGGAGCTCCCGGCTGCTGGGGGACTGTCCCTGCAACCCCCCCCCCATTAGCCGGTAGCTTGCGGGGGCAGTTCTGTTGTTTTGATCGCAGCATCGCCACAACATTCTCAGAGTTCAAGAAACAAAAGGAAAATGGAGGGTCTGCACAGCATGTGCTATGGATCCATGGTAAACCTCTGAGCCGGATAGACAGAGCAGAGCCTCTGGCGATAAAACAAGCACTAATGTGGAGATCGCCCGGGCCATCATTGACCATGCTGTAAATTACATCTGGATTTGCTGGGGGGCCAGTATGGTGATCCCGAAACCAAGTGGAAGGGGAAGACCAAGGAAGGGATCAACAATAGTAGCTCTTCTTCACAAGCTCTGTGTCTCACCTTTAGGCCCAGGCACTTAACGATTCCATTTCACGCCCTTCATTTCTTTAATCTCCCACTTCAGGTGTGTGTGTGTGTGTGCGTGTGCGTGTGCGTGTGTGTGTGTGTGTGCGTGTGTGTGTGCGTGCGTGCGTGCGTGTGTGTACTTGTGATATGCTTGACCTGCAAAATTAATTTCATGTCTAGAGATGTGTCGACAGGTCCACTCCATTTTACATTACGAATGAATTATAAACTATCAGCAAACCAGTAGCCCATGTGATTTGGACACTCTGGCCTCTGAAAGAGTGAATTACAGGGTGTTGCACTACGACCGGGACATCACAAGTCATATTATTATATCCTGGCATTTGAATTTGCAGCACAGTCCTGATGGACGCAGCCAGGTGAAGTGTGTGTGTGTGTGTGTGTGTGTGTGTGTGTGTGTGTGTGTGTGTGTGCGCGTGCGTGTGTGCGTGTGCGTACGTGCGTGTGTGCGTGCGTGCGTGCGTGGAGATGATGGGAACATTTTTAAAAGAGATTGCCTCGTAGCAGCGGTGGACATCACCAGAGGGTCTTGCCTCCTCCACCTCCTTCCACTCCTCTCTTCATCTGGCTATATTGGTACTGAGTGTAAACACATGCTCCACCGCTTCCTATTTCCTCTATCCCTTCCTGGACAGAAGGCTGGAAATTTGCACACCTGCCTGTCAGCTGTAAACTCTGGCCCCCCTCCCAGAAGAAGCACCAGGCTCTCTATTTGATTTATCTGGCTCATTGATTCGACAGAGGCTGTATCAGGGACTAGCAGCGGCCCTTTGCGGTTGAGCTAACCCCCCCCTGAAGCTTTGGACAATGTGGCTGTCAAGATGCTCAGGATGCTAAGCCATCTCTGAGTTCAACCTGCTCTCAGAGTAAGGGAACCAAGCTCGCTCTCGCTCTCTCTCTCTCTCTCTCTCTCTCTCTCTCTCTCTCTCTCTCTCTCTCTCTCTCTCTCTCTCTCTCTCTCTCTCTCTCTCTCTCTCTCTCTCTCTCTCTCTCTCTCTCTCTCTCTCTCTCTCTCTCTCTCTCTCTCTCTCTCTCTCTCTCAACCAATGGCACAATTAAGCATGCATCTTTTCCAAGATAACAGTGTCCCAATGCATTTGCTTGATCTGGCCAAGCCGCCTGGACGCGAAGGAGTGAGAAACCCAAGCCCTTTAGATCACACGGCAATTGACTTTGTAAGATGGACGGATAGCATGAGACCCTTACACACAGCGTCTCATCTCCTCTGACCTCCTCTAACCCTCGCCACACCACGACAGGACACCCTCTCATGGATAGCCGTCCATAAATAGTTGATCACTCTCCTCCGGTCAGCGCCTGCCTTATCATTAGCGTCTGGACCGTGTCAGCGGTCGCACGGTGACGTTTCCACTTCAAGGTTCAAAAGTTTGTCACTGCCCATAGAGAGGAAATATCCACTATCCGGTCATTATACTGTAGGTGAGATATCACATTTCAGTGTACTATCACAGGGACTGGAGAATTCAACTTAAACCCTACAGTCGTATGATATGAGAAAATACTTTAATCGGTCAATGGAGAAGAATCTACAGGAAGAAACCGATAGATTTGTGTTTTTGCCAAGGACAACGGAATGAAGATATCTGAATAAATAATAAAGGGTGCCATAAATACCACCACGTGGCCATGTTTGTGTTCTGTAGATCAACTGACACCGCCTCAAGTGTGCAAGATGTCATATTTCTATCGAAACGGCGAGGACGTGTTTTGCCAACATTGTGTTATTTTGTTCCTGAGACCTTGCAAGGTCTTAATAAGAGAATTTGTATTTGAGTCATTGTATTCAAGATTCAAAACCTGATATCTACAGGGTTACCAAGAAATGTATCCGTATATAGATCTCAGTCCAGTGCATATTGTCCAGTGGCATAGCTAGTCTTTCCAAAGAAAGACATCCCATTTCTAATGCTAGACTTCAAATCATAAATAAATCACAAAGACAAAACATGCAATTATTACATATAAATATATCATAGTAGTATTCCCTTGCCGCATGCCACCTATGTGGCTTCACTGGGCTCCTCTGACACCAGGACACACGTTGATGGTAATTTAACTGGTTTATTGTTGCAACATTGCACTCAGAGGAGTGCTCCGCTAAGGTGTGTGTTGTAATGGCTGTTTAATGTGCATTGATTTCCCAATGTACCAAAGGTGTGCAGCCTCACAGCAATCTGCAGTCTGACTCTGGCCAGGTGAGGCTGCTTAAAACAGCCATAATACACACACACACACACACACACACCACATATACAAACACACACACACACACACACACACACACACACACACACACCACATATACAAAAATATACGTACAAAATAATAAGGACTGGAAGAGTGGAAAGGCCTGGGCTAGAGGCACCCATATATCACTTGGAATAGCCTGAGCTCAGTCTCTGTGGACAGGTGGTGCATCCAGAACATTTTCAGTGGGGTGGCCAAGGTGAGACCAGAGATCATTATGGGGTGGAACATTAATCTAAATATGATGTAAGGAAATTTTAAATGTAGGGAATATTTAAGGCATGTACATGCTGTAACTCTACATCATATTAATTCAGACAGTTGTGTAATTGTCAAATACACTTTTGCTTATTAATAATAATTAATAATAACTTACTTAATAATTTCTTGCAGTTACCTATGAGTTCATTTTTTCTGATCAAAACAACTCATCAGAGTCTCAGAGACAGTTTTGTAATATTTTTTTGATTTATTTTCTGATTTATTCAAGAGTGTATAGTGTGTATAGATTGAACTCAGATTCTATGATGACAAGTGCAGGTTGGTCTCAGCTTTTCAGGTCTGTTAAAAAAAACAAAAAACTCGACCTTCTGATCTAACGCTTTAAAAGCAAAAAGTCGAAATGCGGTGCATTTATCAGAAAATAAATTGCAAAAACATTATTTTTTGTAACTTTTGAATCCCTGCCTCGAACATATACAAAATACATTAACTTGCCATAGATTCATCTTACAACAGCCGTATTCTGCTATTATTCTGATTTGTAGCAAAGCGATTCACAAAATCACCAAAATCCAGGGCTTTTGATCGTCTTCACTCTCACTTAAAACTCCTAGATTAGAGGGCATCTGTTCACCAGATGTGGACATAAGAGCAAGACATAAATGTAAAAAAAAAAAATGGGTGGGTAATGGGATGCCCTGGCTTCAGTCTAGGGTGGCCCCGGCCACCCCTGGCCACCTCTTAAATCCGCCACTGTCTGTGGACCCATGCTCATAGAGCTAAAGGCTTAAGGCCAAATACTACTTCTGCATTGGTACATTTCCAAGGCATGGGTACGTTGTATAGGTCTCCATGTCCCCGGCGTAGCTAGCAGAGACCATCTCCGTAGATTAGCCTAGCTTCGGCTACTGTGCTTCATTTTCCGGTTAATTTGAGAAAGATAAGGAGGTTTTTCCTCTACGGTCATTACGACATCATCGCCCCATTAAAAAAACATCTGACAAAGCGACTTATGGTGAACCATGCTCAGAATCACTGACACGGATCCCTGAAGGTACGCCGTAACGCTGTGGCCTTACGAGTCCGTACCTATCATATTCTTTGACCAGCTGCCAAGCCCAAGGGCCTGGGAAGGCCTTGGCTGCCAGTGCAGCCCTTGTACTAGCACATGTAGCACATATACAGCACATTTAGAATAGCATTTGTAAGCATTGAACATCAATTGTATTTATTGAGATTTATTGAGTTCACAGTGTCTTTTTAAGACTGCTGAGCCTTTCCTTTATTTTGCTCACTAAATGTAGAAAACAAGCGGTTCTCTTTTACACTTTTTCATGTTTTCAGACAAAATGATGCGTACTGTCGTTTTGCAACATGTAGGGTAGAAAGCGGTTGCACATAACACTGCTGTGCTTGAAGTGACGGGGAATATTTAGCCTTGTTAGCAGAATGTGGCTGATTCAGTGCAGCAGATGAGTAATGGCTTGTCCCCCTACGCAGATAAACAGGCAGCGGTGCTGCTGAGGTCCAGATAGGAACAGGAACACACTCCACCTCCCCCTGGGTGACCTCACACTGCCTGCTCTCAAGCTGCTGAACCCACACAACTCCGTCCATGGTGGAGTTCTCTATGTGTATTGAAATGTAAGGAGTCGGGTACGTGGTGTTCTGTGTATGGATTATGATGAAAGGAGTTAGGTCCATGATGGTGTTTTGTTTATACAGGGGAGCACATCTCAATCTGAAATCAAGCCAACCTGAATATGACTCTGAGCTCTGTCCTCAACTGGCTGGGGGCTCTTTGTGTGTGTGTGTGTGTGTGTGTGTGTGTGTGTGTGTGTGTGTGTGTGTGTGTGTGTGTGTGTGTGTGTGTGTGTGTGTGTGTGTGTGTGTGTGTGTGTGTGTGTGTGTGTGTGTGTGTGTGTTTGAGTGCATGTGGACCTTTGAGGTCATTTACCTCAGGTAAGGCAGACCTCTCCAGCTGCTCTCTGACAGCATCCAGGGAGATTCAGGAGGAAAGCTAGAAGATAATTTATTTTGTTCTAGGATCAAACCGTAGTGTGCATTTGCAAAGCTCTTTTCTGAACTTTATTTTGTGTTTCAATAAAGCCTGCAGTGGAACTCCAGTTGCACTTATGCTTTGGTCAACAAGGATGCCCTCACAATATTTAGCAGAAAAATGTGTGCAAGGAGTAGGAGTAGGGTAGGCCTAATGACTCTTCTGTAAGGGAAAGTAAAGAGCAATGAATAACAATGGCTAATAAATACATGAACACCACGAATAAAAGCTGCATTGAGGTTCATTACAGTGAATAACCCACCAAACAGCACTTAGATTGAAAATGATGTAGGCCTAATTGAGTTAGGCTGCACTTAAAGGAATTGTGTTTTCATGCACTTTGAATCTCAATGTTGAACAGTTGCTATCATTTATACCTGGGGATTATTACATCTAAAAACGCTGTTGCCCGATCTAGCGATGCAATCATATACACAATCAGACAGAATTGAAAAGCAAACAATATAAAGTACAAATGTTGTTGATGCATTTTAAAAGTCAGCTTCATAATTATTCGGGGGGGAGGGGGGGGGACTTGGTTTCCTACTTAGTCACCGCGCTGCAGTCCTTCCCGTTGAGGTCAAACAGAGCCCATCTCACAGGGCTGCTCATTACATTCACGAGAGGACACGGCGCCGGCACCAAGCTTTACGTGTGAACAAGGCCGCCTTGAAGCTTTGAATAGTCTGAGGGCTAATCTGCTTTGTCTGCTGCTGTGTGGAGCCCGGGCTGGATCACTTCTGGCCGTGCGTTGCGTGGGTTTTCAATCTGCATGGGGTGCTGTTTCTTCGTCGGCATCTTTAGTCTTTGAAGCTCTTACGTAGAGGAGGCTGATTAATTAATTAACTTGTGCATTGTTTATAGAGAGAGAGAGTGATCAGAGGGAGAGTTCAGAATGACGGATATGTGATACAATGCCAATGGGCCATATGTTTCAGGAAGCCACTTACGATAGTCTCAACAACGCAAAAATCTATGCATTATTGTGCTGGGTAAATCATAGTGAATAATGAATGAAGAAAGTGCTGAAACAGCACGGTGTACTATACACACCTGACAGCACAGCTTTTTAAACAGGGCTCTTCGTCGTGTAGGCTGTTAACATGGCATTCAGCAACCCCTGTTAATGATTAGCAGCAGATGAAGTGCAGCCATCCGGTGAGTTTGTGGCAGAGCAGATCCGATCAAATCCACGTATTGTCCCCGCGTTACCAGAGGACTCTTCAGCTCTGCCAGGGTTTCACAATCGCACTGGAATCATCCACTTGTTATGCAAGCCCCTGTGCAAAGATGAAACATGAATATGAAGTATGAATGTCTAACCTCCGCCCAAGAGAGCACAGCTTGGAGGATTATGTTTTTTCGTAGATGTAAAAAAAAAAACAGGATTCATCCTGTGGATGTTTGTGCAGCCGGCAGGGCTGGGGAGTGTCACCTATTGGGACACGAGTTCTGTTGGTGATGTGTGTATGAGCCGGTGATAAGGAAGGAAACAGCCTCTTATCTCTGTATCTGTCTCTAATCCTGCCAGGGCAGAATCGGCTTCTTATTCTCATTCACTTACATCAACAATCTACGGATCAAACGTGTTCCTACACATGCAGAAGTAACGAAAAGGACATTTATTCAATATTGTCTAAAACCATTTATATATTGATCAAAGAAAAACAGTAGTGCCTGTCCAAAGGAATATTTTGAAAGCCACTTTCAGAGCTTGATTAAGAATTCATGAATTCTGTATTTGTTTAGATACGTCTAAATAATAAACAACAGCGCCAGCCTGGCCGATGCCAACCGACCCAGCCGCTCCATCCACCGCTGGATGTCGTTTACATAGAGGCAATAACTCAAAGCATAATGAGAACACAGCTGGAGTGCACGTCGGGCCTTTAATTGCATTAAATATTCAAATGTTGTAGCCAATGTTCTTCTGATGGCTGCCTTCACTCAAGCACCCTGATCGAATACTTCACGTCTCCCTCTGGTACAACACTTTACGTCTCACGGGGATGTCTGTTTGCTAAATTGAGCATCCGGTGGCATTGACTCTTAGAGAGGTTGTGTACAACGTCAGTCAGCGAATGGGTTGATAGAAAGATCTGATGAATACAAGCCTCTGATTAGTATTGCCTTGTGACTCCCAGAATGCTATGCATTCATTAACTTTGTGGAAGGGTTTGGAATTAGGGTCCATGTTGGAAGCACAAGATAATTGAAAACACAAAACATAATATTGAACCCTTATTAAATATTGTTTTAATATATTTTGCAATGGTGACCAGGCGGAGAGGTCTACACAGCATGCGGTAAAATCAATAAAAATAGATACATTTAAAAAGTAATTACATTTTACATTTTCAAAATAATGGGAAGATAGATTTAAAAAAAAAGAAAAAGTTCTCTCTCTGAGTCTTGGATGGCACACTTCTGTACAGGTCGTCCTCGCTGGTAACAAAAGGATGTTTGGATTGAGCAGGCGGTATTCAGGCTGTGCGACACAGCAAGTGGTCTCCATCCCAGATAATTGCATCTGGGGAACACTCCCACATTATTGGTTTGGAGCACTGCCTATTAACAGAGCAGAGATGGTGCTGGAGAATCCTTGTTGATTGGATGTTTTTAAGAAACATTCCGTCCTCTTCTCAACACCACACACCCCGAAGGTTTGGTTTGGATATGCTGGCTGCAATTAAATCAACTTCCTCTATGCAAATGTAATGTAATTGCATCATAGTGATTGCCAGAAGATATGCATACATATTCTACAGGTATTATATAATCTCTTACTGAGTGTCTCTACCTCTAACCCCCCTCCCCCCCAAACACACACAATTAATCAGTGCTTTCAATGCTCTTTAAATCGATGCATATAACCATTACTTCAATCTGTGCATGTGTAGACTAATGAATGCCCTATTAAAGACAATACTATTTATAAAGAAAATACTGTGATACTGCAATACACATTAAATGCATAAGAACAGCATAATGGTTTTATTCCAACGTGAGCGGTAGCTGCATGCAAGCAGCCAAAGCACATTCAGAACATGTCCCTCTGACCCGAGCGCTTTCAGCCTGAAAGGATGTTTTGCCCTTTTTCAGTCTTGCATCATGCAAGCCCAATAGGGCTCCTCCTGATAGTGCCATTAAATTACCCTTTATGGATTTCTTCCTCCTGTTGTCTAATCTCAGAGGGATGACTCCTTATTAAAAAGCAGCTACTGGAACATGAGCAAGCCGACTCGATGAGCCCAAGTGAGACATTAGAGTTGAGCATGGGAAAAGAGAAATGGTTTGCAATTATCTCACACACCCACCTGCACAGAGACAACTCTTCATGTGTGTGCGTACGCGCACATACACATAGACACACACATGCCTCTGCAGACCCATCCGCACACGCACACGCACACGCACACGCACACGCACACACACACACACACACAGTGGAATTAGCTCCCCTTGCCCACCCATGTATTGTTCTGGGCTTCACTAAAAGCCCATGACTTGTATTTCATTTTGAGAGACCAATAGAGACAGCAGTTCAACTACACTTACAACTTCCAATCCTCTGAGTCACTGGAGAGAGGTGTTGCCAAGAAAACCCTCAGGTATGCCTGTTTTATTGCCAGTGACACAAAGGACTCCTCCAATATTTATACGGATAAACGCATGAACAGCAAAGTGTGAACAGAGTTTTTAGTGCATGAATAAGTTTCAAGCACTTTATGCTGCGCCAACGGTACGTAAACATTGCAAGCGCACACTCAACCCATGCAAATCACTAATAGATAAACAGGATTTTACAATGTGCTGCTTCTCCAACTCCAAGCGGTCTGGAGTGAGTGTCTGAAATCCTTCAGGCTCGTAAAAATGTTCCTTAAACACCGACCCATGGAAAAATCTAATTTAATGCTGCAATAGTTTGTAAGTCACTTTAAAAAAGAGGCATAAAAATAATTATATACCAAAGATAAATGATATGAAAGACTCTGTGCCGTTGTGCCTTTGAGGTGGACTTTGTGCTATTGTAATGATGTGCAGTGTCTCTTTCCGACGATACTAGCTAATTATAATGGTGCATGGGAGCCCAGCCAGGCTAGCCACAGCCTTTATCTATCCGAGGGTCATATTTCTCTGAAACGTCTGACAGAAAGGTCACAAAGAGAAAATTGAAAGGAACAAAACTCAACTCTAAATAAAGGGAACTTTGGCGACAAACAAAGAGTTCTGAAGGACAAGAGTGTGGATTCTTCATTGGCTTTGTTATTTTTGGCTCTGGACATTGCATTGCTGTTATCTAGGATCAGATTTGATTCCCAAACATCAATCCAGAAGGACAGGGCAGGACTAAAAAAAATCCAGCCTGGCCCCTGATGACCTGAGGTCATTTGAGGAGACTTGAACACCTTGAACACCAATCAGTTATCAGGATTAAGGTCCAAGCATTCACTGCCAGTAAGCAGATTGGCTTCCAACAGCTAAGCATTCTTTTTCGGTGTCTGGAGTACACCGGAGTGGAACAAGGAAGCAGGAAGAAGATTTCAAAGAGATTCAATCAGACGATAAAAGAATGGCACTGACCCATGAGCCAGCTTCTGGGATACAACTCTGAAGGCAAAGGAAAGTTTGAAACTTCTGCCAATGATAGTAACAACTTTGGATTGCTTTCCTTTGCTTCCATGTTGCACCAGATTCTTGAGTTACTTAACTAGTCCTTAAAGGTTTAAAGATTCCCATTTCCACATTGGATTTGCTTGTTTGACTGAGCGAATTCATTGATTTTATTATGTTATTACCTTCTATTGAAATAATATAAAATATTATCTGTATTACATCACATATCAGCGATTCAAATTTTTAACACGCAAAAAAAATTATAAACAAAGTTTTCTGCACAGTGACTTCGCCACACAATGTTCTTGATCAAATTCGTTTTCCATCCTTTTTAGTTTCACGGGATACTGTTTCCATGGGAACAATGCGATGGACCATTGGGTTGAGAGATAGCTTTGCGTCAGTAATGACATATTCACTCCTACTAGTATTCTGCACTGGTGACGAAGTGCCTGTTATATCCTGTGACAAATTTGGCCCAAGTGCTGCTGCCATTGCTATTCATGCTCTTGATGCTGTATCCCATTAAACCTAGAGTGGCTTTCGACACAAGATACTTCAAAAGCAGACGACAGTAGCAGATGATGTCATTGGTGTTCAAGAAAAACTACGCCAAAGCAGAGTCTGAGTCTTTGTCATTGCTGAGAAACTTGGCACAAAGATTCACATTTTTATATTGGGCGAAAAAATGATATAGCAGTCGTAAAAGGCATTTCAAGGTTGAAACACTATTAAACTACGACTTTGATGTACCAGGGGACGTGTAGCAGACTCATCTTCAACAGTTTAGTCGAGAACCCAGGCCCTGGTGGATAAAGGAGAAAAGCCATAGTTATCGTTGTGAGTCCCAGAACAATGTCACTGTGAAGAGGAAAGGGTAACATGTGTTACGGCTTCTGCCGTGGATGCTGGTGGACTGAGTATGATCCACAGACAGCGTATGACCCACTCTGTCTGTGTATTTCACGTTATGGGCAGAGCCAGAGGACTCCAGCTTTGAGTAGCATCCAGCTCCAGCCCCGGTGTCGGGTCTGTGGTATGGCAACGGGGCCTGTGGGGTGGCAGGTCAATTTTTTACGGCTTTTTCAACGTTTTGCGTCACAGTCGCTTATCGACGGTGCGGTCGCACCCAACACTGCTGCTGTATGTTGGGCCCAATTAGCAAGGGGCCCAAACTAAATTGGGCCCCTTGCTGCCCCAATCTAGTTTTTCAACGTACATTTTTTTACTTTTAATAAAATATTTAACTAATAATAATAATTAATAACATTAAAAATAGATGTATAGATATATTTAACAGATATTGGCTGTTAGATGTATGGTTTTTTTATTAGATTATTATTTGTTAATTATTTTATTGAAATTTACACCACAGGCCCCGGCTCGGGGCTGCAGCTAGACGCTATAGTGCCAGCCTCTGCGGACTCCTCCTTCTCCACCTCAACCCGACACGCCTGAGGATCACCTTAACCAACCCTTCCTGTTTCTATAGTCCAGTGGTTCCTATGTCTCTTTGTTCTTCTCTCTGTGATTATGGGGTTCTTCTAACCCTCTGCTCCTGTCCAGGCCATCTCACTACCACAGTGCTGTTCCTCCCCGCCGCCTCCCTGGGTCCTACTCGGACCCGGCTGGCCTTCTGTATCAACCAGCCTCTGCTCATTCCCAGCAAACAATCATTTGTACTACTACAACCCTCGTCCAACAACATGCTGGGCACCAGTAAGGCTCAGACACAGTCGCCCTCTGGGGGGGGGGCGGATAGTGATGATGATGAGGTTGTTGATGATGATGATGAAGGTGATGATGATGAAGAAGAAGGAGAAGAAAAAAAAGCCGCCACAGTTTCAATGATATTCTCCACACGCAGTAGCTGTAATCAATAGCACATACACACCTGTCTCCACCTCATTTGATACGGCTCCTGGAATGAGGCCAGGGTTTAAGCGCAGAGGCTAACCTAAAACTTAGAGACACACCCAATCACAAACACAAGGTCAATAAATCATTTAGGCTGTTTGAAATAAATAAATAAAACGGCAAGGACCACAACAAAGCGAACAATTATCGTATTGGCTCCTTTGTCCGCGCACGCTCCAAAACTCAAAGAGCTCATTAGCGGGTTACTTAGCCTGTAGTGTTGGAGATAGCAGGCTGCTCAGAGGAAAAGGGCTTGGATTAGAAACTTCAAAGTTTACGTAAAACTAATAGTCTTTTAGAATCTACTGTTGGAAATAGCACCCATGACAAAGGCCTGTTATTCATAGCAACGGTCTGCTACACAGAAATAATCGACCGCTGAATGCCTTAACTGACCAATCAGAATCAAGTAATAAAATAAGTTATTATTAGGGTGAGAGAGTGAAAGATAATGGAAGTAAAATTCCGCCTACCCAGAGTTTTTGCACTTCAATTTTCAATCACGTAAATGTTAAAAGGAAAGTGCTTCTGTTAACATAATTTTGAAGGCCATTTAAGCGTGTCGGTGAGAATATGTATCATAGAGACATAAAAGTAACGAGCCCTTTGCGTCACCAGAACGCCAGAGAGCTCCTTAGCTCCTTGTGTTACTAGGAGAGGAGGTAAAAAGGACCACGGTCTCAAAGGGCATGACGGCTGAGTCAACAATGGCTACATTATAATTTAAAGAGAGAACTGCTTTCTTTTGAAGGTGTAGTAAAGAAATAAAGTAAGAACGAGGGAGAAATGGAGAACACAAGAGAGGGATCAAAGACTCTTTATGCATTTAATTACCTTCCCAGATTCCTTTTCCCTTGCGGTGGCTGTAACACCAGAAAACCCTTGCTAATAGAATTACTTAAATAGAAAAATAATCGATTGTGGAACTGAATGGAGGTCAATCTGGCCTTCATTCATTCTTTTTTCCGTAACGGCTTGCAAGGACGTTTGCGTGTACACGAGCATAAGGGTGACAGTCGGTGTGGACAGAATAATTATCATTCTATTACGATCCCTCAAGTCGAGTGCTTGGCAGCCGTATGGGTCTATGAAGAATAATAAAAGTATTTTATGGTTTCTCTGCACACTTGGTCAAGTGGGCAGATATCAGCGCAGAACAAATCCTTTAAGTTGAGTTCCAAGTGAAGTGGTGCTTCACCTGTGCGGTTCCACTGCAATGAAATTGCAGCTGAAGTCAGACGTCACGTTGGACAAAGACCTGTGACCGCCTGGCATTGACCCGGAACGTGGAAGTGTCCCTGTGTGTTCCCTGTGACGATTCAGGTCAATCCACAAGGTGACACAACTGCAATCAACCAGACAATGCTGTTGCATCGTCTCATGTTTATTCAGAGCCCAAAACACCCAGACACAAACACACTTAAAGGGCTGGTTTTGTCGACACAACCCAAGGGGATTTACTGCCAATTTACGGCCTGGCGGACCCTCCTTGCTTCCAACGCAAGGGCCTGACGTAGACCTCCCAAAAAATGTTTACCTTGCGTTCGCTAACTAAAACCCGACCCAGAACCAAAACAGGTTCCTGACTGCGTCCAAGTGTCTGCGTGACCATAATCAGCCCTTAACACACACACACACACACACACACACACCACACACACACACACACCAACGAAACAATTCCTTGACATTACATAGTCTTGACTGCGGCGTCTCTCCAGACGTACAAATGTCACAGCTTGCTCTCTTGCTACCCTGGTGGCTGAAAGCTGCTTAAAGAGTCTCTCCATCAGCTTTAGCTTGGCCCTTGCCATGGATGAGCTCACCTGTCGCCATCGCCCCTCACAGCAGGCCCTCCCCTCCCCTCCCCTACTCTCCTCCTCCTCCTCCTCTTTCTCCTCCAGTGAATGTGGGATGAGAGAGGAATGAAATGGCAGTCGCGCCTCGGATGGCTGTTCTGCATACGGATGAGATGCGATCAATCTTTGGTGGCCGGCGGAGAGAGATGTCTGTGGCGGGGGTGAGGTGGGGGGGGTGGGGGGGCTGTAGAGGGAAATAACCCTGTTCTGGCGAATCACTGGTCCTGTGCTCCCCAGCTGTCTGGGCGCTAGGTTAGAGTAGACGGATGTGGGGACTTCCGCATACACAAGAAGTCTGAAGGGGAGAGGTATACCTCAAAAATAGTTTTGAGGGCTTAATGTGAATTGTTGGATTTTCAATTATGGTTTTTATTTTCTGTTATTACTGAAATAACAATAAGCTCATATCGTTGTTCTATCTTGTGAAGACATTTCCTGCTATACCCACATTGATTTCAAACTATTTAGAGAACCTGTGATCGGATGAATAGTCAAGGAAAACTTTGAACATCAAACGGACAAAAAGACAGAATGAACGGCAGGCACACACGCATGCATGGCCACACACACACACACACACACACACACACACACCACACCACACACACCACACACACACACACACAACACACACACACACACACACACACACACACACACACACACACACACACACACACACACACACACACAGGTTGTTACAAAACAAGGATAGCTCAAGGTACTTAAGCACACAGAAAACAGATTAACCCTATTGATACATGAGAGAACAGGTGTATAGATTAATACAGAAGATATGGATTGTTGGAACAAGTCAGTGGCCACGAAGGAGCCGTTCATCAAATCTTTGGCACACAAAGAAGGAAGTCCATTTATTACATTTAACTTCCTTCATGAGTGAAGGATTTATACCAATCAAACATAACGTCATAAAGGATGTCAATGGTAATATATAAATCATGAAGACACACATAATAAGAATGATGCATTGAAAAATTAAAAGCCTGGATATTCTGTGACCAGCCAGTCACTGTCAACCCCCCCTGCCCCCCCACACCCCATTGGCCCTGTTTCCATGACAGCTTTCGAATGTCTCCTCCATATCCCACTCACATTTTGATGGGAATGACCTGGGCCTGTTCCGAGTGGTGTCACAAAGGCTCAGATAGAAGACCTACTTAGATGAATCATCCTTTTTTGACAGACATTAGACGTTTCCCCCACCCTTTCCCTCACAGAATGTCGGCCTTGCAGCGCCTCTGATTTGAAGTGCTATTTGCCTTGTTCTGTGTTGCCTTAAGCTGCCATTAGTGCGTATAATGTCCCTCAAGGGATGAATAAAACACCCACCTAATCGTGATGTTCAAGAAGACCGATGCTATTCAATAGTTGTTGTTCGATATCTTCAAACAACTGGCCCTCTGTATGCGCCCCATAAAGACATCAGCGTGGGTTGGGTGTCTGTGGGGCTTTGGTTCCTGCGCGTCATGTTATCCACATCGGGACGCGTGAGAAGCTCCACCACTACGCCCACCGTGACGCCAATGGGAGTTATAACAGCCCATAGGCTCATGTTTCCTCCTGTCGTGTTACGCTTGTTTTGTTGTTTTTATGACCCACCCAACCAGCCACAATGTAAAACTTTGTGAGACCTACCAACCGAGGGTCCCACAAAGTATTTAACGTGCTGAAAAGGACAGGCCTTTTATTTTTATGAGACGTGCTGTCAAGTCCGGCGCACTCAGAACTTTATTTGGGATTTGCCTTTCCTTCGTCTCGTACAGATCCTCTCCCAATCTCTCTTTCCCCCTCCTCACTATCGTCTTTCTCTCTCTTTTCTCTCTCTCTCTTTCTTCTTTATTTTGTCCTCTCTCCACTCTTTCCTTTTGCTATCATCTCCACCTTACTCTATCTCCATCTCTCTAACCAACTATGTGGCCTGCCCTTGTCATCCAAACATAATGCACTATTTTTTATAATATACACTTAACATGCTGAATTAGTCAAAAGAATATTTAAACAAAGTTCTGTTAAAAAAATCAATCCCTGCTCCACGCTTCCACTTGCGTACGATGAACCATTCGTAATGTTCCTGGATCACAGATAAAGGAGCAGTTATTAATCTTGATAACTGCTGCTCGTAACAACCGTAATATGTATTCTGTGTGTGGGTGAAATTGTGTGTGTGTGTGTGTGTGTGTGTGTGTGTGTGTGTGTGTGTGTGTGTGTGTGTGTGTGTGTGTGTGCGCGCGCTTGCGTGCGTGTGTGCGTGCGTGTGTGCGTGTGTGTTTATGAGGACTTGCCAGTGTGTGTGTGTGTGCATGTCTTCCCTTTGTGACGAGCTGCTGTGGGCTGGTATGAGGGTGTTGAGTTATGAGGCTGCAGAGCTACAGGGCTTGTTAGCAGCCAGGCAGCTTCCATCTCTTTGATGGCGGTCCTAAGTGAGGAGACGTTATTAAAGTGCTCTACTTTCTGCTCGTCCTCCAAGGGCTGGGAAGCACATACATTTGAGTGCTTAAAATGAACAGTGGACATGGGGAATGCAGGAAAGAAGAAGAGGCAATTGAACATGCCTGTTTGGAATCCCCTCCATTGCAAAGCATTTACATTTGCAAGGCCCAGAGGAGAGATTGTGTTATTGAATGTATTCAACCGAGTCACCCCACATCTCTCGCTGATGCCCTACAGTTCCCGCAGGAAGCTACTTCCTTCACAAAATCTAAAACGCTGTTACTTCCCTCCCTGAATATTCATCTTTATCTAGCCTGTCATCAGAGCTGCTCTCTTCCTCTTCCTCCGTACGGAAGCAATTTGAGTCCATTTAAATTGGACATTTTACAAACCATTATGTATCACCTAACAGATCCTCACTCGCTCTAATTGGCTCCTGAGCAGATGTCTGTTTTGTTGCCGGGTTTGCCCGTTACATAAGTTAATGGTCCGCACCTGAATGTTATTTTACATAACAAGAGAAACCTGACACAGTGCTAGTCTCAACTCAATCCTCAGTCAGTTCCTCACACTGTGAAAGTTATCTCTTTGTTAGGGAATCGTTTAAAAAAGCAAGACGTGTGAGCCCCGCAGCATGATCAGAATGTATAACATCATCATCCTACCTCAGCATTACCCGGTTTCTGGATCCTTTCCCTCCCTTTATCCTGAAGCATTTCACAGGCTCTATTAACGTCAGTGGTTTTTAATCTACATCTTTGCTCCATCGATTGTGGATCACTAAAGCTCGCGGGGCACGGTGGAGGAGCTATTCGTCTCCATTTAGGTCATGATGAAGAGAGGAAACAAATGGTCCCTTTTCCCCGCTCATGGATTTTGGTAACTAAGTGTGCTTCTGTCGCTGTCTGTTTGCCAAATAATGAGATAAAGGCCAATTTAAACACTCCTTTTTCAACCCACATATTTGACTTGTTTTGTAAATCGCCCAATGGCTCACATTAATCCGGTTCCACCTGGCCTACTGCAGAGGACTCTGGGGACAACCTTGATACAAGGGGAAGTACGCTGAGGGAAAATGACATGATAGTGGCGGTGAATACTCTCACCCATCTAACCTCCTGCATCACCTGTATCAGTTAGGGCGGTCTTGCTTCCCTTTGGATTTATGTATAGATGTTTTCTAATGTCTGTGCCTCCAAGCCAATCGATTCATCTCCGGCTGCAGCTGCTGAGCCATCACGTGCATATTTAAAGCCCTTCTCAACGTCCCAGATTCATGGGGGAGGCCTTTTGGCTGGAGCCTGATGTGTCAAAGACTAACGGATACATTTAGAAAGAATTATGGAGTGCTTGTGTTTCCCGAGGCTGCCCAGACACAAAGAAATGGAGGAAGAAGAAAGAAGGGAAAAATGGAACGTCTTGGGGCAAAACTGAACGGCTCCTTGGTTTCAGAGGAGACAGCAAATATAGCAAGTCACGTTTCCACCGCTCTGCTCCTGTCTCGCCACGGGGGGAACCCAGGACGCTGAATTACCCCGCACTAAATGAGGCTGCACTGCCTCTATAAATACAATGACTGAGTGGAGCTCAGGACTAAATGAGGCTCCTTTCAATCTCATAGAGAGAGGGAGACAGAGGGGCTTTATATAAATATATAACTTTTGTAAGTGAGTTGAGTATGTCTGTGTTTGTGTCAGCGTGTGTGTATGTGTGTGTGTCTCTATGAGTTGTTTGTGTGTGCGTATATATGGAGAGAGAGAGAGAGAGAGAGAGAGAGAGAGAGAGAGAGAGAGAGAGAGAGAGAGAGAGAGAGAGAGAGAGAGAGAGAGAGAGAGAGAGAGAGAGAGAGAGAGAGAGAGAGAGAGAGAGAGAGAGAGACAGAATGCAATAAAGATGGGTTTGTGTTGTGTTTTTTACCTTTTGTACGTTTTTGATTATAAAAACAATAGAGCAGAGGAGGTGAAGGAGGAGGCCCAGATGGAGCAAGACAGGCTGTGTTTCTACTTGACTTGTTTGTTCTTCTCCTGCTTTTATGATTAAATGCCCTCTAGTGGATTGAGAAAATCCATGAAAAAGTTTTGACTTGAAGTCGCTACTCCTAATAATAATTTCTTTGGAAAATTGGGATAATTTATTCCTCAAAATGAAGATGGCTCTTTAAGCATTTCAATGCATTTGCTTCAAACACGCAATGCATTTAATATTGTGGACCTTATGCTCAAAGAGTTTGGCTGAAACAGACAATCAATTAAAGCGTCTCTACTGAGGTGACAGACATGTGAGGATCAACAAATATGTAAAGGCAGGACTTGGGGCTTGAAAACCAGGGTTGAAATACTGTGCTGATGGAGGATATGTAGAGCAAGGGAGATGAATGGATGATGAGATGGGCGCCAACTAGGTGGCAGAAGTGGACGGCGTGACAGCATCATGTCCCATATACAAAACATTTACCAAAAGAACTGTGCATAAAGATTTTGCTATTATAATTGACAGTTATATTTAATATTATTATATTATTTTCACATTTTAAAAAGCTATACAACCATAAATTCCCAAAGTCTCAAAGCCAAATCCCTTGGGAGTGAACGTCCATGCAATACCATACAAAGTCTGTGCATGCCAGAATGGTTACATCTGTACACACACACACACACACACACACACACACACACACACACACACACACACACACACACACACACACACACACACACACACACACACACACACACACACACACACACACACACACACACACACACACAGCAAAACCATTTCCTCATGTGAGCCTTTGTCGCCTGGTCCACATGGGGGCCGGCTGACATGTGAACAAAACCGTGATTCCTGTTAATGTGACCCCGCCTGTGGAACCAGGGCTGCAAAAGCCGGAGCGAAACATCAATTACGCCGGCCATGCAGTCACACCCACGGTCGGAGCGACGCGAGGCCACGGCTCCTGCAATCCGAGAGCCCTCTAAAGTAGGACATCAACTATTCATTCTGTTGTGAGGCGCCTGGGCCTTTTGGGGTGTGATGCGGACTGTACTGATTTCACATGGCCAGCTTAGGTTCCCCCCCCCCCCCTGCACTGTCTTACTGTAATCATGTCTGGCCAGAGCCGGCTGAGCTGATCAAATACTTTCAGCTAGATCAGCTGACCTTTTCTTATACATCGCTGGTTGTAGCGACACTCATCCTTGAGGTTACGGTACTATTCACTGTGATATGAGTACACCACAGGGTTCGATGAATAACAGTCTGTTGTTTTCCACTAGCGTCGTGAGGCAGTGAAGACCAGCCAGTGTCCATGCTGTTGGTATTGGTGTTGTGAATTTCCACGACAAGAAGAAGGAGCCAAGAATCAGCAAAGCAGCCTCATGTATTGGTAGTAATTTATTATATAAAACGAGGAATAAAACACAGTTCCTTTACATTGTACAACAAACACACACCACAAAGGTGCTTGTTTTTAAGTAGTGACTGCATACATGTCACTACTATTCCATACAATAAACAAAACCAGCAAAAATTGGCAGAAATCCTTTACTTAGTAAAATTTGTTTGGGTAATAGACACGCACAAACGTAGAAAGGGTGTAATGTTGATGCAACGTCAAACGACTATCACGTATCCTTATCTTCTTCCCCACGTCAGTAGAGATGCATGGCCACAATGGCACTTTTTGGACTAATTTGGACCAAAACTCTGTGTGTGATGTGTTGATGCCGTTGTTTACTGTGTATGCCCTTCTTGTTGATGATGTGTGATGTTGTGATGGACTGGTGATGAAATCCAGTTCAGAAGTGCTTCAGGAGCAACTGTGTCTTAAGATGTGAGAAGAGGGATATTTTATTAATGATTATTGAAAAGATTAAACATAAAAATGTATGTCTGTTTATATATATATACTGTATATATATATATACAGTACATATATATGTCTGTATATATATATGGGAAGGTTTTTATGCAGTCTTTGATTCCAGCCATCATTCAGTCATGTTTGCTTGATTAATTGTGAAGCAAAATACCCTCCAAACCCATGGGCTACCCTAGTAAACATTTGATTTGTTAGAGAGTCTTTGTATTCTATGCACCAACGAATGCATCCCAAAAACAATTTATGGGTTAGATGATAGAAAAAGAACACCCAAAGGAAAACACGTTTGGATGGTTTTGAACATCTCAAGAAATGCCTACATTGTTATGTACCACTGCATGTCAATACATAGCATTATAAGGGTAAATATGGCACAGGGATATTTGATCATATATATTAATTTATGAATACATGAATTCATCATTCATGTATATACAATTGTTTACCAATTCATGAAACAACTTCTTCAAGTCATTTCAGAAAAGCTTCAACGATATGCTACACCTGATGAAAATTGAAGTTTAAATATGCAACACATAAAAAGGGAAAATGAATTATACTAAAAAAAAAAAAAAAAGGCTAAATTAAATCGGGAGACCTGAAGTTAAGATGTCCTTAACTGCTTCAAGTTCCTGATCAAAAGTACAATAACTAATACTTGCATCTGCTGTAGTAGTTGAAGATGGTACGGTCTATCCATCTGCGGTATTTGGCTACGGCGGTGTAGACTCCAGGAAACTCAGCCTGGGCACAGCCTTTACCCCAGGAAACAACGCCATACAGCCTGCCTTCACACACCAGTGGACCCCCGGAGTCTCCCTTGAACAGCAGAAACCCCGGGGTTAGACAAGGCGCCGGGCGCTTTACACTCCGACTACACCCAGTGGGGAAAGGTTAAAGGTGACATATTATACCACCAGGTGTGAGTGTGATTAGCCATTACAAGCCATTTTGAAAATCTGCCTTTTCTGACATCACAAGTGGGTGTGTCCACTTAGATGTGTGCTGGATCAGTCTACCAGCCTACCCAGTGGACTGAAGTAAACGTTGCTCATTTATCCATCATAAATCGAAGTGGGCACGCCCACTTGTGATGCCAGAAGAGGCAGATTTTCCAAACGGCTTGTAATGGCTAATCGCACTCACATCTGGTGGTATAATATGTCACCTTTAAAGAGCAAAATATGCAGTGGCAGACACGGAAATATGAAGGACAGGACTATAATCGACAACAGCCTACGATACATCCCACTGGAATATTACACAACAGAACGACATTTGTTATCTTGATCGGCCTCACCTTACAGGCATCCTTCCCGCCAGAACTTAACCCGGCGCATATCATGTTGTCCGTGATGTTGCCCCCGTAAGAGGTGCTGCTGTTGCACCTCTCCACCGACACCGTGGGCAGCTTGACGGTCCTGAGGATGAAGGGGAGCGCCGACCCTGTGAAGCCCCAGCCCGACACGCGGCACAACCGGCCATCCGCCACACTGGAGCCCTGCATGGGCAGAGGGACGATGGCCACGTAGCTGTTGAGGTTCACGGGCGCCTTCAACTGGAGAGAGACAGAGAGAGAGAGAGCGAGAGAGAGAGACAGAGAGAGAGACAGAGACAGAGACAGAGAGAGAGAGAGAGAGAGAGAGGCAGAGAGAGGGAGGCAGGGAGAGAAGCAGAGAGAGAGAGGAAGAGAGAGACAGAGAGAAGCAGAGGCACAGAGAGAGAGAGACAGAGAAGGCAGAGAGAGGGAGGCAGGGAGAGAAGCAGAGAGAGAGAGGAAGAGAGAGACAGAGAGAGGCAGAGGCACAGAGAGAGAGAGACAGAGAAGACAGAGAGACGCAGGCAGAGAGACAGAGAGAGGCAGAGCGAGAAACAAAGAGAGAGGCATAGAGAGGCAGAAAGACACAGAGAGAGGCAGAGAGAGAGGCAAAGACAGAGGCAGAGAGAGTGACACAGGAAGAGAGACAGAGAGACAGAGACAGAGACAGAGACAGAGACAGAGAGAAAGAGAGAGAGAGAGAGAGAGAGAGAGAGAGAGAGAGAGAGAGAGAGAGAGAGAGAGAGAGAGAGAGAGAGAGAGAGAGAGAGACATAGAGATGGAGATGGTGGAGAGACACACAGGACAGTGAGCGAGGAACTCCTGCTGGCTTGCTTGACCTAAGTTGAGTTCATGTATATAACAACAACAACAACAACAGCACATTTATTTTGCCGGACATATTCTGCATCATCAAGGTTTCTTGGCACCTTGTGTACCTTTATGAGCATTATGTCGTTGTTGTTCTCGCCGATGTAGTCAGGGTGTGGTATCAACAGCTGGGGTATGTTGAACTGCTCTGTCCCCTCGTACATGGACAGGGAGTGATCTCCCGCCACTATCAACATGTTATCTGCCCTGAGGAAGAACCCAAAGAAGTGCTGAAATCAGGACAAGCGTTCAGAACTTCAGACTGTCGTTCCTGTTGTCTTTGGCCATTTGATGACATTCGACGGGGATTACCTATTTGTTGACACCAAATGAAGTGTTATTTACGTGGTTTATCCCCTTCCCAGCCATAAGGCAACTCGTGTTTCATAAGTATGTCATCAATTACCCCCCATAGTCGTCAGGTGCTTGAGTCAAATTCCAGGGCATTGGGTGTTTCACCAGCGCACAATGCATCCCATTGTCTGGGCTTGGATCGCTTTCGTTCGGTCTTGATAAGTTACAGTAATTACAAATGTGATATCGCTAAGCACTCGTCGTAAAGTGTGCCAATTATTTACCTGCACACATGCAGAGATGTAACCCTCTTCTTCCATTTGGTAGTTCTCAGAAAAAAAAAAAATATATAAACTCCAACAGAATTTGGAGAATCCTCAAAATGGCAAAAGATAAGGAAAGGACGTTCATCTCGGCCGTTGGAGACATCGATCGTTGAAAGGTGTGTCATGGAAAATGAAGCACCTCAAATTGTGGTTGTGGATGAGTCTACTCTGTGGCGTTTTCCTGCTATAATACAGCACATCCCAAGCCATAGCTTAGTCCTCAACATGAACTCACCCAATATCACAGTGGGCCGCTGTGAGCACCCAGTATTTGTTGACCAGCGACCCGCCGCAAAAGTGACGCCCCCGGGTCGTCTGGATGGAGACAATGTACTTGATGAAGTTCTGAGTTGGGACGTAGCCGCCAACTATCCGGCCTTCCATCTGAGCATGGCCTGGCGTTTGGAAGGCAACAAACATAAAACACAGGTGAGACTTATTTGGAAGGGTCTTGAACTGCAAGACGACACAAGCACAGAACAATTTCAATCAAAGTATTCTCCGGCCTCCTCCACAGTTCATACAGTAGCAGGCATGACAACACCACGGGTCCAGAAGCCCTGATATCCATATATTTACAGACTGGTTTTAAGTGGAAATTAGGGCAGCATATCAAGAGTGCTGCTGTAGCATCAGCAGATTAATAACACTCAAATACAATCAAGAAAGGAAACCAAATCTCATCTGCTATCCCAGGTGCTGGCATCCCTCTCTAGACAGACAGATTGACAGACAGATAGCAAACCGATTGACAGACGGATAAACAGACAGACAGACAGACAGACAGACAGACAGACAGACAGACAGACAGACAGACAGACAGACAGACAGACAGACAGACAGACAGACAGACAGACAGACAGACAGACAGACAGACAGACAGACAGACGTGACAGAGTAGACAGAGTGACAGACCAATAGATAGCGGTAGATGGATAGATAGATGGATGGATAGATACATAGATACATAGATAGATAGATGGGTTAATACAAATTGCAGTACTATGGCTAGTACGAAAATATTTCATATAGCAGTATAACATTATATAAAAAACGACAATAAGTTATTAAAAACTATAATGGAATATATTCCAGCTTTACATTTTCTAACAGGTTTTACTTCACTATGTCCTGTCGTGAGCAATTAAACTGATCTTCAAATCGTTATATAGTTCTTCCAAAGGTCAGGTCAATCAAAGGCTACCTCCTTATCTCTGCTCGGTGTATTATATTACATAATATTATATTATATCTCTCTACGTCTCGTTTTCTCCATTGAATCCTCAGAATTTGCTATCAACATGGTAAGACAACATGGCTAACACAGTACACTTATGCTACTACGAGTGGAAATACTTTGTGGTCTGAGGGCTTTGTCCCTTACTCCCTACCAGACACCCAAGAGGCTGAACGAAGACCCTCCATTCTCATATTTTGATCCCAGGCTATAATTACCTTAAGAGGTAATCCTATACATGAGCTCCATTACTTGGGTGTGTGCACACCACACAAACAAGAGAATTGGACATTTGGTTGGCATTATGCAACTGTCCATCAAAGCCCTGATTGAATCTCCAGGGAATGAGAATCACTAAATGACAATGACACGTTGAGATATATATACCGCCTGGTAGTGGGAATTGGACATTGTGCAAAACAATACTAACAATGAATAGACAAACTGTGATTTAAATTCATGGTAATACCTCAATATTCAGAAAAGAAGTTTGGATTTGTGGTTTTTGAATGTAATTCACTTTTCTTTTAAGAGAAGCTACATGGAAAAATATACTAAATTATATATGCTTAAAACTTTTTCTCTTTAACTTTTGCTCTGTATATCTTTTCCTCTTTAAACCTTGAAAATAATACAGATTCAATATTAAATATAACCGCAAGCAGTGATTAACGGGGTCCAGGAAAAATTACAAGTGAAGAACACACTAATGGAAGATATATAAACATGACATATAATTATAAAGGAAAGATGTTCCCCTTAATGCAATACTGTGCCTCAGCTTTCAGGTGAGCTGCAGAGCAATGGCCGAATGTCATGTTGAGCTTGTTCATAATGCTCTGATCAGGACTTTAATTCTCAACCTAAGGATCATTTGCACAAGGCAATATCCTATTGAGCCACTTATAAACCTGAACCCGTCTCATTCACATGGTCATGTATATTAATAAGCACACAACATCCAGAAAACTCCAAGCACACTTTTCTCAAGTGAATTAAGGGCTTTCTTAAAAGCATATACCTGAAAAATCTTTGAGATTCTGGGGAAATTAAACATTTGTAGGCAAGAACCCTAACGGAAGAAATATAAATATGACAAAAGTTAATTATGAAGGAAAATTGGTTAACAAAGAAGTTCCCTTTAATGCCATACTGTGTCTTGACAACAAATGAGCTGGAATGTTGATTGCCTGATGAATCTCAGATGCCGTCCAATGTTGTGTTTCTTAAATGAGTGGCAATGTCATGTTCAGCTTGTTCATAATGCTCTAATCAGGATTCAAACTCTCAACCTAAGGATCACCAATACAAGGAATTACCCCATTGAGCCACTCGCATTCCTGAACTGCAGGAAGCCTCATTCACATGGTGAAAATGTCTATTGATAAGCACACAACATCATGAAAACTCCAAGCACACATTTCACAAGAGAATTAAGGGCTTTCTTAAAAAAAAAATGAAAATTTGCACTGTTAATGGTATCCACCTAATGATAGCTGTACGGTAGTTATACAATAACAAAATTGTCATATAGGCTAAATGGGTTGAGACTGTGGCCGTTGGATTTTCTATGAAATTGTAAACATTTTTAGAGCAGATGACCAGGGTGAAAACGATGCTTCTGATATAAGAGATTAATATGATGAAAGAATTTTGAGTCCAGGTCAATCTGGTTAGGAGAAATAAGGCTAGTTCATATTTTTTTTAAATATCGCCACCTTTTGGTGCAGTACTACAATTTGGGTTTATGGGTAGTGGGGATTATTGGTAACCCCACCTGATAATTGCAAGAGTTTTCGACTTAAGGTATAGGCTGCAGTATGACTTTTACAGAATTTGAGGGAAAAAATCCGTTAGAGAAACAATAGGGGACCCCTAATAAGTATGTCATAAATATACAGCCTGTTAAGCCCTTTGAGACTACCTGATTATGGGCAATACAAATACAATTTAATTTAAATTTAATTCAAAATTGTAGTAATGCAAAATTACTTCATAAAGACTTAATTAAATAGATTCTCATTTACTACATTAAACGACACACATACACATTCCCTTCCATACAATGGAATACAACTTACATAGATAATGAAATAGTCAGGACTGTAGAAAGATGTTTTTCGAACATAGAATTTATTCCATTTATGAATCATGGATGTTCAGGAATAAAGTTGCATATGATTTGTTTATTTTATCTTAGTTATCTTATCTGTCTTTATAATCATCTGAGTTTAGTCTTTCTGAGATTAGATTGGTTTAATTTCTCTAACATGACTAAGTTTGCATAGTTCACATTTCATGGATGATTAAAATAAGTTTCCATTGATCATATCTAAATCAAATTCAGTTCATCATAATTATCCAAATTTTATTTAAGTCAATTTACTGTATATTACTTAAGTTTCATGGAGTTTAGCTGTTTGGGCTAATTTATTCAAGCTCAATTAGTCCAGTTCAGTCCAGCCCAATAGTCTAGTCTAGTCTAATCTGTCTAGTCTAGTATAGCATAGTATAGTCTAGTGTAGTATGATCAAGTCTCGTCTACTTCATACAGTCATTGAATTTTTGTATGAGGCTGCGACCATTAATATTCTGACTACTGTGTATGAATGATTGCCAGTTCAACATCTCCATTCCCGCTCTTGAACCAAACTGATTGTACCTGCCCTCCTTTGTACATTTTCTTTTCTTTTAGCGTGGTTTAGGACTCCATCCAACCAGCTCAGCCAAGACCAATCAAAACATAGTCCTGAGTCAGCAGGAACCATGCGTCCTGCCAAGGAGTTGTCTCACAGGACCTCAGAACCAAGAGCCGGTTTGAGTGCCCCAAAAAGCAGGAGCTGATAACAGTATTAAGGTCACACCAACACACTGTGAAGTATAGTACGTATACTGTTATACACCCAAAAACATTCATAAAGCATAAACCATATTCAATATTCTCTCACCAGTTAAGCTTATACACTTTTATACTATCCAGTTCTGCTTGCGTACCACCCCATCAAAAACACAGAACGCTCCACTCTTCCACGACCACATCTGAGTTGCGGAAGTGCTAAACTGGGTCACCAAAAAAAGAACCAGCACACATGTGATTAACAGTCAATAAAGAGGCTACTTACAGGTGACGGCCAGCCCACACAGTAGGAGAGAAGACAGGTCCATGACGAGGCGACAGGGGTTGGCGGCACACTGCCGTGTCGCACAGAGAGAGGGAGAGAGTCTTCCCCTGAGCACGACCAGCGGTCTAATCCTAAGGGCTAGATCTCACCTACACTCTCGGGTTTCTCAAAGTTCCTATTTCCGTTTCCATGGTCACCTTGTGTCCTCCCTTGAACAATATATAACTGAAGCACGTCACAGCAACCCCTTCCAACCCCCAACCAGGCAGGAACTCCCTTCATGAAATATAAAAATAAATAAACAGTCGGTCCACTTTGTTTATATAGTGTCAAATGTTTCAGTGATTTTGAACCTTGGATCAGGAAAAAATAACTTTTGTGCAACTACTCGGTAAAAGTTAGTAGGAAGTACATCTCCTGGAGGAAGATTGGGAAAGGGGTTCGATATTTCACCCCCCCACCCCCCATCCCAACCCCTGGACGTCCCTGTACTATGACCTGCAGGGCTGGCTAAGGGCCCGCATTGCCACTGATACCAAAGATGAACCACGTCTCACCATCTTTGTCTTCCACACGAGTCACTGATACAACTGCTCAGCTCGACAGGGCGTGGGTTCCCGTGTGTGTCTCCCCATCCCTCCACCCAGCAGCAGAGATTCCCTGTAGGCCGTTTGTGTCTCTGGTTGTCGCAGGGGTCCTGCCTGGCCCTCCCGGATTCTTCATTTGTTGACATGTGACGCTAGATCTCAGCGTGATGGATACAATTTAGTTTCCTTTTTTGCCTCTTTTTGTTTTTCTTTGACCAGGTCAATATATCTTATAAGAATTAGTAATACAAAATAATAAAATGCAAACATTCCCAAATAGCAGAATTTATATAGTTCTTCATAGATTACTGTTACAATTGGGAATGAATGATAAGACACTACGTAGAAGATAACATAATTTATGTATTTTTATAATATGTTAGTCGAAGAAAATACACAAAGAAGCATTCTAATTATTCCATGCATATATATATATATATATATATATATATATATATATATATATATATATATATATATATATATATATTATATATATATATATATATATATATATATATATATATTAAGATTTTAAAATTGCCCACGTGGCTAATAAAACCAAGTAGTTTCCAATGCTACCCCTTGGTGGAGCCCCTTCTACACAAACCGACAATTCAGCTGTTAGGTAAATAAATAAATAATAAAATGCATTAATTAAACACGCACGCAAAAAAAAGGAGAAAAGTTAGGAGGTTAAGTCCAGTCATTTGCAATATTATCTAAATGTACAAAGCTTCCTACTGACACGATTCCTATAGGAAATAAAATGGGGATAGGGACTAGGCCTTTGTAACCATTTTAAATTTAGTCACAAAGTTGCAGTACTTGTTCAACTATATATTTAAGATATTATACAAAAAATAAACATTTCCATTACACCCAGATGGATGTATTGCGTCGATATTTCCAAACACAGTACATTGACTTTGGCAAACAACACAAAAAGATTACAATTGTTCACGTAAAGAATAAAATGTGGGTGAGAAACCAAGCTGGATCAAAGGAATAGGTTTTCACTCCATCACAGCTGTGACACTGGTTTGTGAATGTATAGTAGAAAAGAGACTTGGATCTTACTTGTCCTATTTCTCTGTCAAGAACAAAACAGGTAATGTGACTCCAACTGTTGTTTTTCTTTCTTTCAAATAAAAAACAGGACACCAAATGACCTAAATGTAACTGCAGAGACGGTGAAAATGCTGTACACTCAAATGCTTGTTATGTTACGCTATTAAATACAAAGTAATGGATGTAGCAATTATAGCGAGTGTTTACACGTTGATGTATTATTGATAGTTGTAGTTCCATTACGTGCATGTATTTCCTGATAAGAACAGTCACCGATGCCACTGCTGAGTGTGACAGGGCGTGGCTCTTGTTGTTCCTGTGTCTCTCCACCTCGCCGCCCCAGCAGTAGAGTATCCCCAGGCTTTGGGTTTCTCTGGGGAACGCTTTGCCTTGCCCGGCCCTCCTTAAACTCTTGACTCTCAGCACACCGTGGCTCAAGGTCCCAGCCTGATGGATAATAGAAGGTCTCCTTTTTTAAAGACCAACCTCCTGCTCTCGCTCTGTGACTAGTCTACTGTGTATCTTAATTATAACAACAATGTTAACACAAATTAATAATAGTAGAAAAATATTTTGGCCAAAGAAAATGCACAAAGAAGCACTATATTTATATGTTTAACTAATATGGCGAACGTTCAGTGGTGTGGTTGATTAATGGAAATCTAAGCATTGCAGCATGATGAAATTATTTATATATTAAGTGATCTTGTTGTACAATGAATGGTAATGTGATCTATCCTTGTTAGAGGGAGTTTCTGTTCATGAAGACAAGGGAGAGCCTCAGTCAAAGGAAAGTGTTGCAATCTACAGAGGAATCTAAACTGTTTTCATTTCCAATAGTCAAACAGAAATCTGCCAGGAAGGTTTTTCTCAGATGTCTTTTTGCCTTACTCCCAACCAGATTTGACAAGAGCTTCCCTGTGATTGATGGTGAATATCAGGACGCTCTCAAAAGACTTACGAGATCCTGTTAGTCCCGCCCACTTTGATGATGAACAGCTGGTGCTACCTTTTAGAACAATTCTATTGGAGTCTATTGACTCATTTAATTACGATGTGATAAGGCTGTCAATGATTTGAGAGGATTTCTGTCTACCTATCAACCCGATAGGTTGGTAGAGTCTTCCACAAATATAGGGGGATATGCAAAGCGGCCCTGTTGGTCTGTTGGTTTGCTTTCAGAAGAGGTGCCCGGAGTTGCGTAAGCTAGCGAGTACGGGCGCACTCACACTAGGCCACCCCCCCCGCGCCGCTGGCCTGTGCTCACACGAGACAATCTCAACTGGGTTGCCTCTTGTACATACGCCATCACGTCGTAATGTGTCATCACTAAGCGTCCGCTGGTTTGTAGAACAACACAGAGAGCACAATTTACACTTTACTGACTTTGTTGCTCATTTGGAGCCGTTCTACTCAGATACAGCCCTCTCTCACTGAGCGTTTTAACACTACCAAATATGCCGTTTTATGCACGCCTTTTTCATGGCACGGTCCGTGCATTTACACTTCCCGAGGTTAATTGCCTGCTTGAGCTAGAACCCCAATTTACCCTCCCGGACCCTGAACACATTGGCGGTTTATTGGACCAAGAAAGCCTGCGCCGTGACGAATTGGGGATCTTTTATCAAAAACTCAACTTCACTATCGCACCAACGTGAACCCACTCGTGAACCGCTCGCCATCATGTTTATTGTTGAATGGGAATGAAGGGTCGCATGGACTACACTTCATCCAGCTCAGGTTGCGTAGCCATGTGTGTGCGTGCGTCGGCTCATTAGCACCGTAGCCTGAGCACACCTCGCCGAAGTGTGCTCAGGTGTGCTCAGGCCACGGAGTTGAACTGTACTTGAGTACGGTTGGCGTGCTCACACTAGCCAAACGACCTAGACTTAGGGGCGCAGTCTTGTCAAACGGACTTGGGCACGGTACAGATGGCCTAGTGTGAGTGCGCCCTAATTGTTTTGGGGTGTGGCTTTGGAGAGAGGCCTGAAGGGAGGGATGGAATTTTCTCAGTTTGGTTCTCATACCCCTTTTCCACCGAGCTGGAGCTAGAGCTTGCTGGGAGCTAGAGCTTGACTAAGCACCTACTCTTTGCTTTTCCACTGCCAAAGCTCCAGCCCCGAGCCTCAGAATGGGAGCCAGAGCTAGCACCAAGTCTTTGCTGGTCTAAAGCAAGAACCGATTACGTCAGCAGGCTGGGGGCAAGGCTATGTGAGCAGGACTTCATGCGCAAACACGGTCTTCACCTGCATTTTTCAAAATGGACAAGACAAAGCAGCAGTGGTCAGAGGAGGAGACCCAGTGTTTCCTGGTTTTGTGGTCTTCCGCCGAAGTCCAAACCAAGCTAACCATGTTTTTACCATGTTCAATAAATAAAAAAAATAAAAAAATAAAAAAAAGAAGCTGGACGGGGCCTGCCGGACAAAGCCGGTTTTTCAAAATATCCAGCAGGGGATGGTCGAAGCGGGATATCAGCGGAGTGTGGATCAGCTGATCAACAAACTAAAAAAGTTGAAAAAAGATTACCGCGACCAAAAAAAAAAAATAGAACGGAGCGGCAGTGGGAGGTCGAAAATAATGCCGTTCTTTGACCTCATGCACGGGGTTCTCGGCGACCGGCCAGCAAATCAGGCCACCGGAGCACTGAACTCCGCAACTGCGTTGCTGTATAACAACGTTATACAGTGACGTAATCGCGTGGCTCCTTGCCAGCTCCTTGCCGGTGGAAACACAACAGGTTCGTAAGAGGTGCTCGGGTTAACACCAACTGAGCACTCGCTGTAGCACCAGCTCCCAGCAAGCTCTAGCTCCAGCTCAGTGGAAAAGGGGTATCAGTTAGCCTACTCTGACTAGCTTCTCAAAATGGCCTACCTTAGCTTTAAAGTTATGTAACATTGACGTTGAGACCCATAATATTTGATCCCCTTGGAAATGTGCCATGAATTACAAATATGAGATTTGTCAATTTTAAATTAGACTGTGGAAATAGTTTTAGTCACTTTTCACGTAATTTAACACAAATTTGTAAGAATTTATGTAAACAAAAAAAGCTTGACTCCAGTCCAAATTCTAAATGTTCCAATTTGCTGGGAATCATGCGCTACTACTTTTCTAACTATAACTAAAACTAGAAAATGAATTTCCTGCAGAAAATGAGGTGGGTGCTGTAGTAGGCCTACAAAGTGAGGTTGAAAACACGTTTTGATAAAGCCCCATAGATTAAGACGTAAATAAACGTTAAATGGCTTAAATAAAGTGAAGGGATTTTAACAGAGTTCAAAAGTCTATATAGTCTTTTGATACCGCATGACAAGGTGGGTGATTCGTGTTATGGTAGGACACTAGTCGTGTGCCGCCTATCAGCTGACAGCTAACGCTGTCCAATCAAACATTTGTATCAAATGAGTCAATTTTACATCTTCCACTTCACACACAACCCTATGAAGTTAAGTGTCCTGATATGGATTTCAGCTACCACCACACGAGCCTCCACCTGTTTTGATTCTGCTCTGTACTGTATGTTACACAATAGTTTGAGGTGTCTGATGCACCCCATTGGGGATTTTCAGTGCTTCCTGCTATCAAAATGTGAGCATGCTGCATCTGACATCTGTATGTCATGCTTTAAATCCTACAGCAGGGAGCAACCTCAAAGAGAGGAACCATACTGCCCAACTAAAGTGTGCTACCATTTATTCTGTTAAATGGTTAAATATATAGAATATTAAATATTTCTCACAGAACATGATATAAAGTGTCACACCATGGGATGTTTTGTGCATTAAATAAGGACAATATGTGCCTTGCCATTATTCACAAGTATACAATGAGCATACTCCTTGCAAGATGGTAACATATTTTACTGTTTAATTGCAAAATAAAACATTTATATTGGCCATTTTTCATATAAGAATGGCTATAAAATGGCTATTAAGATATATATTCTGGGTTGATATATCTGATTTACCCTGTGGGGGTTTATATAGTGCTCCCTTTTGTCAAATGCTGTATGCTGTATCTGACAGAATACATGAAAGTATGTCATGCTTTAAATCCTACAGCAGGGAACAACAGAAAACAGTGGAACCATATCGCCAAACTAAGTTGTAACACCATTTCATGCAATGATTTGTTAAATCTATGAAACGAGTGATCCTGAGAGAACTGCAGTAATGGCCGAAATGCTGCCCACTCATATGGCTTTTAGATTTAGAAGGCTAGATGCAAGAGCTCAAACTGAACCTCAAACTGAACATATAGGCTATATATGCTTGTTATCTGAATCCCATCATACATTTTATATTGAGATGTTGAAATTCAGTGGTGTTGCAACAATAAGGAAAGTTGATTCCTTTGCATATAATTATTTTAGTAGTTGCATTAGATAATAAGAGATAGGCTAAACATAATGCAAACGGTGAATGAAAGCTTTGATAAATCACCAAATTGCAGAGCAGACTTGCCAAATCACACAAATAAGGAGTAGGTTTGTTTACCCCACAATGATGTATCCACAACTTATCTAGTCATTTAACCCATCAAGCTAGGTGTCCATATTCTTTGGATGGACACTCTGGTGCTGGTGTTCCATTCCCAAGCATATTCTTCATAACAATGCATCCCAAGGTGTGTGAGAGACTCACAATGGAGAAGCAGACCATATCTTTGTTCTGTACTAGGTCAGCTTTAGTGTAATGTGATGTGGGATGGCCCACTTACTTACTGAGACCAAAAGATAGTTGGACAAAAAAAAGAGATTTGGGCAAGGATACAGTTACATTATATAAAGAATGAGGTGTCTCAGTCCAACCAGTTGCAGAAGTTCTGAAGATTGATGATCATTTCGGATAACGGGTAAGAGCATAATTCTCCTATTATGTTCACTGTGTAGAGCGGATTTTCAAGGGTCTTACGCAAATGAATACCTGCATCTCAGTCATCTTTCAACTGTCATCTTTCAGTCAACTGCTATTCAACAGGTCGAGTTAAAATGAAAGAGGCAGTGAGATGGACATCGCTGCTCCTCACCTCTCTAATTGTAACAGGTATATTTCTTTCTCGTCTCAAAAGTATGCTATTCGTAAAAAAATTCTTCAGAATTGTTTGACTGATAAGATTATTTCTACCAATGCTTGCTTGTTATGCTTAGAATAATATGCATGATAGACAATATATGTGTTTATATTTATAAGTTACAAGTTTATAAATATAGACAACATATATTGGCTTACTGCAGTTTATACATTATACATTAATTATTTTATTTTATTGTGAACACAGCATAGCTCTGTTTGTGACGTAGCATGTAAAGAATGATATTTCATTAACTATATACATTTGCGTGTATATATAGATATGGATAAATGACAGTGGTCGGACACAGTGGTCAGTGTCTGACCTTGTTTGAGGTCAGGCACTCTCCAACACAATGGCACATTGCTTGCCACATGATAGTACAAACACACAAAAAGATGTGGAAGCTGGGTATAATTTGCAAGTCCTGAAACATTTTACTTTCTAACCCCACTGGGTGCAGAGGCATTTTCAGCCAGGATTATTGGGGGCCAGGAGGTTTTGCCTTATTCCATTAAATATCAAGCATCTCTACAATATGAAACCAGGCGTCACTACTGTGGAGGGACACTGATCCACCCAGAGTGGGTAGTGTCCGCTGCCCACTGCTGGAGGCCGTGAGTACTGCCAATGAATAGAACTGAGAATGTGACCGTGCCTGCTGCGCGATGATCCAGAGGTTGGAAAACTTTATAATGAAAATCATACTTCATTTTTTATGCTTATTGATTAAATGTTAATTATTTGAAAACACGCTACTCATTTATAAACCATACATTTAGAAATTGGACTTGATTTGCCTGCTTGAGAAGGCATTGTCTAAAGGGTAAATATTCTGATTTTGTTAGAGATGCAAATGAATGGCGACGCAGATTCAGAGCTCTTTTATAGCTCATCGTGCAACCACAAACACATGTGGATCAATTCGAGCAGTAAGCGGCCGTTCTGTTTATGATTGTGTTCAAAGTATGTTTAGCAGTTTCTTCAAACATCTGCACTGCAAAAAACTGAAAAAAATGTTTCCTCCGTGCTTTGCCATGACGACCTGTGCCCTCCCTAAGCAGGAGTTCTTCGATGACGGTGGTGCTGAGTGAACACAGTTTGAGTCAGGAAGAGGGTTACGAGCAGGTATTCAACGTCTCCAGGATATTCGTCCACAACTATAACTTCAGAACATTCAACAATGACATCATGCTCATCAAGGTAAGGTTTCCTTCAAATAAAACTCTGTTTCATCTGACGATTGAGAATAATAACCAACGTTTACAATCCGAATAACATTCACTCCATCTATTTATATGTTACATTCACACACACACACACACACACACACACACACACACACACACACACACACACACACACACACACACACACACACACACACACACACACACACACACACACACACACACACACACACACACACAGATTTGGTGATGGTGTGATGTCCGTGATGGTGTGATATCCGTTTCTTTCTTTTGCTTTGCTTCTCATCTGCGGCAGCTGAGTAGACCGGCCAGCCTCAATGCCCACGTTCAGCCCGTCAGACTGTCAAACGGCATACATGCCGGAATGACCTGTACAGTGAGCGGCTGGGGGGTGACACAGATCTACAGCTCCTTTCTGTCCCCCGTGCTGCGGGCCGTGGACGTGCAGATCATCCCGAGATGCTACTACTACTACTGGAGCCGCATCAGCCCTAACATGCTCTGCGCTGGCTCCCGGTATGGAGGCAAGGACTCCTGCCAGGTAACAAGCCTGTTATACACAGAGAACCACTAGGTCTGTGGAGGGGCCTGGAGAGATAATACAGTGAAGCCATGGATGGGGATAACAATGCACAGCAAGAGGATGGGCCGGTCAAGGGAATAGACCTGCCGTTGAACCGGTACTGTAGAAATTTCACAGCAATCATCCTTTTATCTCTGGCCAACCCCTTAGAGAAAGTACAATCTTATCTCTTCCTACCTCTGTCTGCCTTTTTGATGGATTAAGTTAGACAGCGAGGTTTGAAGTATACTGAATACAGGAAGGCAATCAATTATTTAGTACATTAAAAAGGGAACTTTGATTGTGAACCGTGATTTGTGTTCATTGGCTATCTGGTTTTGTTTTGTTCCACAGGGAGACTCTGGAGGTCCACTGGTCTGCAATGGATACTTGGAGGGCATCGTCTCATGGGGCATTAGTTGTGCCAATCCGTACTTCCCGGGTGTCTATACCAGAGTCTCGGCCTACATCAAATGGATCAATTGGATTGTCAGCTAAAGGCTGACTGGGAAGCCTGCGGGGAATGTGCTATTCAAAGATAGGTATAGCAAACTCATGCCCTTAGGCCCACTTCACTTTAGACTGTAAAGTAATCATATAGTTGTGCCGTAGTCTTCGATTCGGTCGTGTTTTGTTAATTTAGAACAATGAAAGGTATTGGTATACTTCAGGCCCATAGTTTCATTGAGATTTATACAAAACCTTAATATGAGACATTGATTAGTGATTTCTGGCAATTAACACACTTTTTCTGAATGTTTGCTTTTCTTAACAGAATATATTGAGAGTTGTAAAGAGAGGGCAGAAAAGAGTTGAAGAAAGCAAGAATTTGAAGGAGAATCCCCCCTCCCTTTTAAGTTCCATCCATAACATTAGCAAATGGTCAATGTGTTTTCAGCTGTTAACTCAAATGCAAAAATGTGTAATAAGCGCCCAATACATCTGGTTGTGTTTTTGGACTATGTCTGCCAGTATGCACATATATAAACCAATAAAGTGATATTCCACGTCAGTATGGACATAAGGTTATTCCAAGCCGCTGATTAAAAGGTTATCAAAAAAACAAGCGAGAAAAATCGGGTAACCCTGGCTGTCGCAGACCTATAATGAGCCGTCAAATAATTTAATCCATCTTTAATTAAATTATTGGATGGCCTCAGTGTCAGTCTACCTGGCTAACTGTGCTCACTCTGCCCGTGCGCTATTATTTTTTAAGGATAAGTCTGGGATTCTCTCCTCCGATTGGGTAGGGTTGGTTAGGGCTAACGCTAAACCTAACCCTAAACTCCCGATCACAGGTATGACTAATTGAAACATGATCTAAAGGAGAGCCCTTCTAACCAATCAGAGGCAAGAATCCCAGACTAATCCTACGAAAAAATATATCGTTGCCCATGCACCCCTTGCACATGACCGAAGTCTTCCACAAGCTAGGTAGTCCAATTGCTGAAGCTAGTAAAATATTACATGTTTTAGGTTGGATTTTTTTCGGTTGCAAGTCTAAAAAACAAGCTTGCTGGCTTGTTTCTCCAAATATCCTACCTTTAATTGTGGCATTCACGCACCTGCGATTGACTGGCTAGATGGATTCCCTGAATCAATCAGGAAGGAGATTCCCTGACGAGCACAAGGTGGTCTAAAAAATGTAATGAATTGCATCACTCAGATGCAGGCGTGCGGTCGACCAAAACAGAAATCACAATCACAAATTGCTGCGGATGACGCTGCATTGGATTGATTGGATATAATTACAAGTGGCAGCAGGGCCGGCGCTGGCCGTTTCGGTGCCCTAGGCGATTCGACATAAAATTGCGCCCTGGACAGGACTTCCGAGCAGGGGGGGGGGGGGGGGGGGGGGGTTCAGTGCGCCCTAACAATTAATACTCCACCCCCTCCCTTGTCCGTTCAATTTGGGAACAATGTTTGGTTTCATTTCGCTTGTTTGTTTATTATTAATTCATTAATTACGGGCGCCCCAAACACATTTTCAGCCCTAGGCAATCGCCTAGGTCGCCATATGCAGATTTTCGGCCCCGAGTGGCAGATAAAATGAATCCGGACAATAAGTTAAGTAGTGTAAGGACTTTGACAACAGTTGTGGAAAAAGGGTCCTATTGAATGGGCCAGTATCAAAAATAAAGAATCAAGAAAAAGGGACACATGGAAAAATAAAAACACACATGAACAGGTTATCTCACAGGCTGGCAATGAAGCGGGACTCCATCTGTTTCAAAGGATGTAAACGCGGTGACACTACAGCTGGAGGGAAGACACACAGCTGTAACCCTCACCATCTGTACAAGCAGAAGTAACAACACCTAGATGAGAATAAGCAGCTATGGTGAGACGGTTCCAATGAGACTTGTCAAAAAGATCCTGCTAAACATTGTGAATGGCGGGGAAAGATTAGATGGATCAAACCCTCACGTCCTTTGGGCCCAATCCCAATGTCCGGACTCACAGATTTTGAATTATTAAGGCTTTAGGGCTGTCCCAATGTCGAATTCGAAAGGGCGTGAGGGTTTGAGTCCACACTTACCGAGCCCTTTCCGTGAGTCTGCATCAGCGCAGACTTCGTCTAAGGGAATTCCCACAGTTCAAAGCGTTGACGTTTACCGCGGAGACTATATGGAAATCCGGAAATTAGGAAGGTAAACAAGATGACACTGTCAATTCGCGACCAGATGGGAATTTTGGCCTTTTTTTAGTGAGCCGGATCATTTGGATCAGCCCAGTTCTCTTCATATTACTTCTTATACCTTTTATAATTCAGCCAAATGTAGCCCGTTCTGACTTATGATTAGCTTGTGTAGGTCAATAATCACCTAAATTATTCAATACATCCTTTATACTGAAGTATTCAAAAGTAAAAATATTTTCTAATATCAATAAATTACTGTAGCCGATTGTTTTCATTGCATTTACAAAAAAAATAAAAAAATAAAAATCAAAATGAGAATTCCCGAACCGGCAAGTGTCAGCAACATCTTTGACATTAAACGTTGTCAAGGTAACATGTGTGCTGTCCCAATCAGATATATACATTCATGATCCAAAATCTGACCGCAGCTGACCTCAGATCTGGTGAACTGGGCTTTTCTTTCACTTCATGTTTCGACCAATCCTGTTGCTGGAGGCAGAGTTATTTGCAGACAAACTAAACCAGCACATGAACATTTTAAAATGTAAACACAGACATTCCTGTATAATTAAGGCGTATGACAGCTCCCTCTGCTGGACAATAGTCTCACACCAAACTACATTTTCCGTTTGAACCAACGTAGCTATAGTACATTGATGTAAGACGGGTTGGTGGATTGAACGTGTTATAGTAGCAGAGAATGGCCTGCGGGGCAGTATGGACATTGTTAAATACATGAATTTAGTAGTAATATGGAGGTTTCATATTTTTACAATTTTTACATGTATGTTAAATGTAGGCTATTGCAGGCGTTTAGCTTGACATTCACCAAGTTAAAGGACAATTAAATGAACCGCAGCAAACATGTAGAAGTCAATGTGGGATTTTAATATATAAACAAAAACACTTGACAGAAGTTTAATACAATTTTGTAAAGGAAGAAAAAAAAGCAAAAAAAAAAGCAGAGGAAAACATTTTCCCAAATGAATCTTTTCAAAATGTCACCACCATTCCGAAAGCAAGTGAAGAGGTTTGTGTAAAAGCAGTCCTCCCTGACCAGCTCTGTCCCTGACTCTAAACCCTGACTCTCAACCCTAACGCTGAACCCTCTGAGGGCAGGAAGACGCGCCTTCATGTAAAGGTTCGAACCACAGAAGGAAGAAGAAGAGGAAGCAGTAGAGAGTAGTGAAGTAGTGAGGTTAGTGACAGACATGAGAGAAAGGCGTGTGGAAGCACACGGTTACATGTGGGGTCAAGAAGGTCACTCCCACTGGAGGTCATTGATCCATCAAACCGCTGAGATCAGCACGTCTTCTTGAGGATGAGCCGCAGATGAACTGAGGAGATAGGACCAGCAGGATGTCAGGATCAGGGCAGGTTCAGCTCAGGTGTGTCTACCCCTGACCAAACAGGATCAGGTGAGGTTCAGCTCAGGTGTGTCTGCCCGGACCAAACAAGGACATTGATTAGGTTCAATATTCAAAAGATGCCACATTATCTGAACCAAAGATAAGTCATTAAGGATCATCAGGCAGGCTTTAGGGCGCCTTGCTCAAGGACGCATCACTGTATTATGAGGACTTGAACCCGGCACCATTGGTGTGAGAGTTGAATCCCCAGCCCCCTACCTAGTCCACTATGTCCAGATAATGCAAACTTACGAGGAATCCTTGATGGTAGAGTCCTGGTTGTCCTCAGGATTTGCCTTCCAGATGTATGGCTCATCAGTCTTCCAGGTTCCTGGTCTGGTTGCAAACGTAATTTGTCTCTAATGTAAGGTAACAAACACAGTAGTAGTTGGGCTCTAATGCAAGGTCAGAAACACAGGAGTAGTTGGGCTCTTATGGCGCGTAACGAAGTAGCAGCTGTAGTTTGTCTGGTAATCTACCACAGTAGTATGCCGTAACTTTTACTCGACAAACTAATCCTGCGTTACAACAAGTCCACTCTGTTTACTTTATGCAAACTTACGAGGGTCCTGGTTGGTAGAGTGATGTCGTCCTCCAGAGTCTTGGCTCCTCCATCAGCTCTCCTCAGCCAGAGTCCCGGTCTGGAACAAACAGCGCGAGTCTGGCCCCAACGTCTGGTAACAACATGTATTTTGTCTTATTTTTAAGCCCTTTATTTCCACTTTGTTGTTCGGTTAATACAAACTCACAATCCTTGTTGGTAGAGTGATGGTTATCCTCCTGATTCACAGCTCCCCTACCAGCTCAACTCTGCTCCAGAAACACGTTCTAGTAAGAAAACACACCAGTAGTTGGTTAACGCATGTCAAAGTAACAGCTGTATTTGGCCCTTTAAGTCGACCATGCAAGTAAATATAAACTTACGAGGAATCCTTGTTGGTCGATTTCTAGTCGTCCTCCAGCGTCTCAGCTCCTCCATCAGCTCTCCTCAGACAGAGTCCTGGTCTACAACAAACAGCAGAAGTCTTGCTTCAACATATGGTAAAACAGATGTAGTCGTCTGGTATATGTGGTACAAACGCCGGTAGTTTGTGGTAGCAGTATTCTACGAGAAATGGCAGTGAGTGTGATGATCACTTCAGAGTCACGCTCCATCTACCCCACGACAGACGTCCTTCACCAGGCAGGGCCTTCAGCACGACTCGATCAGCTCCTTCAGCATGGCTCCTCCATCATCTCCATCAACCATGGATTCCTGGTCTGGTTACAAACAGTTGGTCTCAGCAGTAAACTACCTGGGGACGCTACACACCCCACCTCCTGCATCTGAGGTTCACTTGTAAAATGGAAGACAAATTTAAACATATTTAAACACTTAAATTAGGCCACGTCTGCAGATTGTCGCGTTCAGCAATTCATCCAATACGGTCGTAGCAGCACTAGTAACAATAATGGTTCATGACTCTTGCATACCCCCGTATGAATTAACTCAAACCACAGCTTGGCACAGATTTAAAGTCATAAAATGATCAAAACCAGACCTAAAACACCGTGGATTTTAAGTGTTTCAGATGAGCTTGGTGATGGTTACCCTCTGGTTTCGGTGCTGCAGGCCCCTGGTCTCCAGCCTCAGTCTCTGGTCCATCCTGGCACCACATGCCTCCGGTCCCCAGCATCTCAGCCTCACCTTTCAGCTACAGCTGCAGATTTACATCAGCATTTCCCCAACAATAAACTTAATTGACTCATCCGAAACCAAGTTACACAATTAATTGAACTATTATTTTATAACTCAAGGCTAGAAAAGACTTTAGAGACCAGACATGTGCATCCCGTTTTTGGGAAAGAATACAGAGCAGTCCACAAGTTTAAAGAAGTGGTTCAGGCCAAGACTCTACTCACACACCAGAGCACTGGACCTGTTCTGGAGGGACTTTTGACAGGAGCTGGTGGTCTGGCTCTGGGTGAGGAGGAGGTCTTGCTCTGGGGGAGGAGGCAGACGACACCTTGGGACAAACTACATGTTAGCTTTTTATCCTTGTACAGTTCTAGAGTATCTTCTACTGTAACATGTGGGAAGAACGGCCATTATTTTAGCTTTGATATTATCCAGTTGGTAACTCTGCACAAAAGTCATTTTTTAACGTCATTCCATTGGTTAGGGTTCTACTACTACTACTACTACTACTACTACTACTACTACTACTACTACTACTACTACTACTACTACTACTACTACTACTACTACTACTGACAGCAGCTATTTAGAATGTACAAAAGTTGAAGTAACAAAGAACACTAAGCAGTATTGATATTAAATCAAATATACTCAGCCATATTCAGGTGCTGGGTTCCGTTGAAGAAATGTCAAATTGTCTTCCACCTTGAAATGATTTTCAGCCTTCACTGATGTCAAAAATGGGCCCGCAAGTAGAACGCCGTTTTGTACGCAGCGAGAGTCCCGTCACGTCAACGTGGTTAAAAGTACGGCGCAACCATCGGAAATGATCAACATATTGTACGACGTACGTGTCAGTATGTATTTAATATCAAACTTAAGTTGTTTAAGATAAGGGGCAACAATTCCCAATGGAAACGACTGAAAAATAGTTTCCGTTGGCAACGGCTCGAGGTTACGCAAATACAATCCAGATTCCGCCAGATTCCCTCAGGGGACTCCCGTCCAACTAACTGCCAGGTGGTTTCTTATGGTTATCAAGAGTACAACGTTCTCTGCTAACCATTGGGACTAAATCAAGTGACCGCACTCAGAACCTTCCACGGCGGGAAGCACAAACCGTCCGACTGGAATCCGAACATTCCGGCCGGAACCAACCAAAAAAAAACAGAACCAGCGCCTCACCTTGAGCTGAACGGAGGAAGATCCTGAAGTCCAGCGATGGTCTTCATTAAAACACAGCCAACAGACTTACCTTGATGTGATCTGTTTGTTGCTGTTGGTCATTACTACTATTCAGTGTACCTTTACATTATTATGCACCCAGTGTGTACAAGTTATATCACTCAAAACACGTACGAAGAACCAAACTACCATGTACGTCCCACAACAACTTTAAACCTAATATTCTGGAATCAGAAAAATCACAAAACCGTGTCTACATTTTACAATTATCTAGATTATTCAGGGTACAAACCATACAGAGCAAATCTAAACGTTGAGCTCACAGAGAGCCGACCATAGCCCTACAACGTCACCCTGACCGCCTCATCACCAACAGCAAATCATGCCAGCCAGCCAACACAAATACAGGTCCAGTGAGATGTGGGCATCTGAGTGAAAGGACTGTCCATAATAAAAAGCCGAATTCCTGAACTATCCAACCATCTTCATGGTTTAAAGATTTACAGACTTGACATGCCATTGTGTTCTAATCACCTTTGTCTGCTCCCTCGTTACTTATAAAACTCTACATCTCCATCACTAGAGTGTTGCATCCTACTCATGGGGGTGTGGTCTGAGTGAGCAGAGATGCATGCTGGGATACAGTGCCGTCTGAAGTCTTCAGTTCTATAGACACGCCCCCCCAGGAGAAACCAAGTATTTGAGAATCTGCCATGACATCAGTTACATGAGCTGGAATATCCTTCTAGATGGCGCCAGGATTCTCAGAGGAGAAAGGCCAAGAGGAAGATGTGAGGGTTCTTCCTCTCAGCCAGTGGAACACAACAACGGTCTTTATCGGAGTACCATGGAACACTTTGAAACATTCTCCTCTTTACACCTTTGAGCCCCAGGGGAGGTTTCCTTACCTCCTCAGCTGAAGAGCACAACTTCAGCTGAGAAGCCTGAGAAGGCGTGCAACTGAGAGAAGACAAGATCCACAGGGCTCTCCATCAATCCAGCCAGGTAGGAAGAGTCGTCTCATTACAGGTCTGAAGGTCATCTTGAATATCCATTTAGGTCCCTTTCCAACTTCAGACTCTCCTTGTGGAATGCCTTTAGGTGTCCATCCTCCATTGATCCTGATTGGTGTAGTCCTAGTTTGAAGTCACTGATTTGAACACACCGCTTGCATCCTTTCACACTTGATTTGGATACTCTCCTTCCTGCCCAGTGTGTTGGATATCACTCTGGAGCGTTGCTCAGGGCTCTTCATGTCTACTGGAGGCCCTTAAGTAAATGTGCGGCCGTCCATCAGGTATGATGTATTTGACCAAGCCAATCATACAGACCCCCGTATGAACATTATCACTGTCAAAGCAAGCCGGACACGCACATAGAACCCCATGCCAGGTTGAACCAAACACATGCAGAACCCCATGCCAGGGGTGTGTGGGAGACAAACACAGTAGAACCCTAGCGATGTTCAAAAATCATCCATCTCATGTCAAACCCAAAAACACACACCACTGAGCCATAAAAGGCCAAACAATCATGCAGGGTAAAATCCTTAGGCCAAAAAACATTCCATCATCCAACCCCAGCTCTCCTGCCAGGGCACCCAGAACAGAACAACCAATGTCTCCAGAGACGTTAATTATGTACAACATTCTTCAGTGGCGTCCCACATTGGTGATGGATTATGCTTGGCGTCTCCAAAATGTGTCCCAGGTTGATTGAACATCTCTGAAGTCATGTCTTTGTAGTCCAGTGGTTTCCTGAATGAGGGGCCTTCACAGATGCAAACGTGCAGTTTTAGTCAGCCTAAGGACAGGAAGGAGGTCATCTGTTCAGAAGACCACCCAGTGGAGGGGGGTGCCTCTTGAGGAGAAGGATCCATCTAGGGATGGCCCCAAATAAGTACCTTCTTGGAAATGAAACTGTTCCTGAGGAGTCACGATGCCTGGAGGGGACTGTTGAATGTGTTCCATGGCTCTCTGTGCGAGACTGAAGTTGTGTTTTAGTCGTTGAGATGAGGAGCCCTCATCTTGCCCTGGTGTTTCTCCTTCTGAATCCCTGTCTCCATCTTAAAGAACATTCCAGTCCATGCAACTGATGTCACAACGGTTTCTCAAACACTCGGTTTCCCCTGAGGCGGCGTGTCTACAGACCTGTAGACTTGAGACAGCTCTGTATCCCAGTATGCACCTCTGCTCACTCAGACCACATCCTCATCAGTAAAGCAACACTCACGTGATGAAGATGCAGAGCTCAGGAGAGTAGCTGGAAAGAAGACTGAAGATATCAGAACCCAACCCATTACTCCAGTTAACAACAAAAACTTAGAGCCTGTAACCATTTTAACAAATCATTAAAACCAACCTAAACAAAACACCTAAGTAACCCATGAACCAATAAAACATTCTTACTACTCTCAGATCAACCTCAAGGTAACGGGTTAACTCACCAGGAAGCCAAAATACATCAATGTGCCCAAGAGTAATGAGAAATTAATGACTTACAGTTTGCAGTTCATCTTCATGGTTAAGTTCGGATACTCACAGAACTGCAGTTAAATATCCATGATAGACCTTTGAAGGAAGGAACAGTTTACTCATGGTCCCCAAACATGTACATCTACCATCTCCATTAAATCAGATAAATGAATGACAATACAAATTCAGGGCTTTTGGGATCATCCAACTTTTAAATAATGATTAAGATTAACTAATCCATCTTTTTAATATAAAGTTGTACTAATTATTTGACTCATTAGTCAAGAGTGATTTACCTTTTACTTTGACAAGTTTGAATGTATATTCTCTAAAACATTACTTTCAGGTAGAATCATTATTTAAATTTCAAATGAGTTAAACCACCACAATCCCCGATGTCCCTCAAACATTGTCAGTGATTTATATTCAACATACAAGTCACCTCAGTTGTGCTTTGCCACACAATTCTACAAAAGTCTTTAACCTGTGAAACAGGAAGAGAAATCAAATAAGACACAACATACCTCAACAAAACAGTACACGCACGTTCTGGTTTCAGCATACCACGTTTAGGAGACGCTACACTGCCAAACAGTGGTTAACACCAAGCTGTCTGGTTCCCTCTTAAGTGAAACGCACCAGATGCAACCAATTAACTAATTAAGAAACCACTTGGCAGGCGAGCTGCGGTAGGGGAGCTTGAGTAAAACTGTGTGTGTGTGTGTGTGTGTGTGTGTGTGTGTGTGTGTGTGTGTGTGTGTGTGTGTGTGTGTGTGTGTGTGTGTGTGTGTGTGTGTGTGTGTGTGTGTGTGTGTGTGTGTGTGTGTGTGTGTGTGAATTTAAAGTATAAATAAAGTGAATGTTATTCGGATTGTAAACGCTGGTTATTATTCTCAATCGTCAGGTCCATCTATTTGTTGAGTCGTTTATTTGTAGGTGTTATTTGTAGGAGCAGGGCACGTATCACGTGATATCGATGCGCATGCTCTGTAAACTCTGTGGCTGTCTTGTTTATGTCGTCTTTTTGCCACTTGTGTTTCGGTGTGACGGACAAACTGAAAGTTCAGGATACGGATTTACAATACAGGATTTACCATCGAAAGGTGAAGGATGTCGGTAAAACATGCCATTAACCGGGGGCTGGAGTTTGGGCGATCGGTATACAAGATTGGTCTCCTGAAACCCGCCGGCCGAATTGCAGCAAAGTTCCGAGGTGAGCGTGCCCACGGGGCCCCGCAGAGCCGTACCGCCCAGCCGCAGACCTTCTTGCCGTCTCGGTACCGATACTTCCGGACCACATTGAGTGGCATCGCCGCTCGGGTCCATTCCGGCGGGTTCAGGAGGTTTGCAGGTAGCTCTCCGAGGAACAGAGCCGTGTTTCTAGCGTTCGGCCTCGGAGTCGGTCTGATCGAACAGCAGCAGGAAGACGACAGGAGGAACGCCGCAACCTGCCAGGGAATTCAGGTGAGATGGAGAACATTGGGCTAGCACATGCATATGGGAGGCTTGAGTGTTCTATTGGGGTTTAGTTTGAATGTGCACTTATTTTTATAGATTTTGTTGCGTTCTGTGATGAAAGTTAGCTTGGCTTCTTCCTTACAGCTGACATTTATGTTGGCTCTGTCTCCACCCACAGGAACTATTTAGTAAGAAAAAGTTTCAGAGTCCTCTCAAGCGTTTTACCTCAGGGTACAAGTTGGAGGACTATGCCATCGGGAAGCAGATTGGGAAAGGATCCAACGCTGCAGTCTACGAGGCTGCTGCTCCTTTGGCCTTCTCCAAGAAGACTGACACATGTTCCGTGGTGGAAGTATCGGAGGATCAGGGTGAAGGAGAGAGCACTCCATATCTCAGATGCTGCTTTCCTCTCGCTGTCAAAATGATGTGGAACATTGGGGTGGGTTGTCAATAAATTACCTTCAAACATATATACCCTTAATAATGGTACAAAGATTTGATCCCCCTAGGCGTTTTCACTAAACAAAACAAACTATTCCTATTATTTTGCAGGCGGGGTCGTCCAGTGACGCCATACTCAGATCGATGTCTCAGGAACTGGTGCCAGCGGGACCACATGCCTTGGAGCAGGAAAACAAGCAAATTACTCTGGATGGGTGCGTGCTCAGGATGTATAGATAGATACATTTTGATGTGAAAAGTAAAAGGGTTTTCTTGTTTGACACATAACACTAGACCGTAAACCCCTTTTCCTTAACAGGGTGACTTTTATTTGAACATACTCAATATGTGAAAGGCTTTGAATGCTGGAGCGGAGAACATTTTTCTGAACACTGCAAAGCTATCAGATTGTACCAGTATCTATTCACGAAACAGCATTGGCATTACACATCCCTAGAAGGTGTTGTTTTGGTTAATTATTTAGTTAATTTCTTTATGTATTGGTTTCAACAGAAAGTTATTTCAATGACCTACAATACTGCTAGGTTACACTCTGATGGACATGAACAACTGGCATCTCCATGAATGCAGGCATTTTGGAGTGCTGCCGAGGACGGTGCCGGCTCACCCCAACGTCATCCGAGTGCACCGTGCCTTCACGGCCGACGTGCCCCTCCTGCCAGGCGCCTGGGAGGAATATCCGGCTGTACTGCCAGCCAGACTCAACCCGGACGGCATTGGTTATAACCGCACCTTGTTTCTGGTCATGAAAAAGTGAGAACCACTATTCATGCACACTGAGGCAGAATGATAAAATCTTCATTCACACCAAGGCATAGTAACACACTCTTTATTCACACTCAGGCATATTCACACACTTAAGGTTCACACTTGGGCATAATGACACTTAAATAAACACTATTTTTGTGAGAATTGTTTTTTTATATGCGAGCGGCAGCAGCGATTCCAGTCATGGATCACAGGGTAGTAAACCTTGGGTCTCGCGCCACACAGCTATCCGTGCACGCTGCGGCAGTATCTGGAGGGGAACCAGCCAGGATGGAGGCAGGGCACTCTGATGCTGCTGCAGCTCCTGGAGGGAGTGGATCACCTGTGCAGAGAAGGCGTGGCCCACCGGGACCTCAAGTCGGACAACGTGCTGGTGGAGCTGGATGCAGGTCAGTGTGATCCATCGTGTGCCCTCATCACTAATATGAACGCAGTGATACACATTCAATGTGTGCCGGTGATCCATGAGTAGGGAACAGGGTGGGCTTACTATAATGTGGTTAAATTGGTTCTTGTTCTTCTGTGCTTCTTTTTTCCCTCCTTGTTGGTTAGATGGATCACTTCGTTTGGTGATCAGTGACTTTGGCTGCTGCCTGGCCCAAAGTGACGGCAGCCTGCAGCTTCCTTTCAACAGCGTCTGGGTCAGCAGAGGGGGCAACGCCTGCCTAATGGCACCTGAGGTTGGCTGGAGCGGTTTTTACGTGATGTGCTTGCGCCTTTAACCGGTGTACTTTTACATGCATGTGAATGGAAGAACTCAGAAAATAATTAGTTTAAGGTGCTCCCTGCTGTAGGATTTAAAGCATGACATAAAGATGTCAGGTGCAGCATACAAACATTTGACAAAAGGGCGCACTATACATTCTCCCATGGGGAACATCAGATACCTCAACCAATTGTGTAGGTTGAATACAATACAGAACTGTGCGTGCGTGCGTGCGTGCGTGTGTGTGTGTGTATGTGTGTGTGTGTGTGTGTGTGTGTGTGTGTGTGTGTGTGTGAGATCTGAAATTAACCACCTATCAGTGTACATGCATTTGATAAGACCGTGTTAGCTGTCAGTCGGTAGGCAGCCCATGGCTAGAGTGTGCAGCCAGAACTAACTACGACCATTTTGGGTCCCAATATGGTACACGCCATCTAATTAACAAATTGAATATGGTGCAACCAGCATTATTGATGTATCCCTTCCAAACTCTTTCAATGAAATGGAGTTCAGCCACATGGCCTAGGCCTACACCAATACCTTAAAACCTTTTTAAGGGTAGATTGGCTTACTGAGGAAAGGCCCCCTAAGATTAATGTTAATTAATTGTCACATTAAAGCATATTTGGATACCAGTTTAGCATGGAGGAGGATCATGGTGTGTAAACCAACACTTTATTTTGGGAAATTGAAATTGGTTATGACTGAAAACAATCTAAAAGGCATATAAATGTCCTCTCCCCCTAATATAACCCAAATCTCTCGCTGAAGGTGGCCAGTGCAGTCCCCGGCCGAGCCGTGGTCATCGACTACAGCAAAGCCGATGCCTGGGCTGTCGGCACCATCTCCTACGAGATATTCGGGGAGCCCAACCCCTTCTATGGAGCCAAGGGGCAGGAGAGCCGGAGCTACCAGGAGAACCAGCTCCCAAGGCTCCCTGCCGCTGTTGCTGCCGACGTGCAGCTGGTGGTCTCTTTACTCTTGAGGAGGAGCCCTGAAAAGGTATATTGTGGGGTGGTAAGGCATACAATGCAAACGGGTACAAGCTGTCTGAAAATCATTCCTTCCCTGTGCCATAGTGACATCAAAAGTAGGCGTGTCCACATAGATGTACCTTGGAATAGATCAGCCTACCAGCCTACCCAAGTGGACTGTAGCAAACGTTGCTCATCTATCCTTCATACATCTGGGTGGACACGCCCACTTGTGATGTCACTATGGCACAGGGAAGGAATGCTTTTCAAATGGCTTGTACCAGCTAATCACACCCACGCCTGGTGGCATGACATGAGCCCTTTTAAAGGAGATATCCGCTGTAAAATGGATCTGGGATATGTTTAGTATGATAACTAGTTGGAATGTTTGTTTGGGAGCAAAAAAAGCGCATATAGACGCATTCTTAAGTTGGCTGTTTTTAGCCGATTCTACCAAAACGCTATAAACTTGGAACGATGGGGGCATGAGTAATGGTAAAAACTAAATCGTTGTTTTAAACCACTTAAAAGGCTAGAAGTAGCCCGACTCTTCTTTGGTAGTATAATAAGGGTCTTAACATATAAAACGAGGCATTGATAACTTTGTGAGTGTACGGATTAAAAAGGAAATCTTATACACACAATACCATAAGTAGTTCCCCTGTCGATGCCATCTTCTTTTTAAGACGCGATAAGTACATTGGCGAACACAGAGCTTGTGTGTTCTTGACAGATGTCACAATCTCTGTGTTTGTCATTCTACTTATCAAGTCTTTAAAACAAGATGGAGATTACACCGGATTACAAGAAAACACCGGATTTCTCTGTTAAGTAGTTTGTCCAAAAAACCTAAAACTGCACTTTTTTAAAGGGATATTGGTGTTGCCTATCTGTGTAACTTTGTACCAAATATTGATGAGATGTTACACTGCTACAATCTTTTGTAATCGTCTTTGCGTGTTCTCCAGCGCCCCAGTGCCCGTGTTGCCGCCAACATCCTGCACCTCAGCCTGTGGGGGAAGAAAGCCCTGGCCAGTCAGGACAGCGTGGCCATGAGGGAGCTCGTGGATTGGTTGCTGTGCCAGTCGGCCGTGGTTCTCCTGAGGGGCTGCGGCGGTCCCCGGGGGAACACGGTGGAGGCGGAGCTACAGAGGGGCTTCCTGGCCCACCTGGAGCTGCAGGACCTGCGCACGGCGGTGGGCTTCCTGCTGTTCGGACGGGCGCAGCGTCAGGCCTGCATCCTGTGTGCTTAGAGCCGCACACGCAGCAACGGTCAAAACACACGCAGCAACGCAACCCTGGGAATGAAATTGGGTGTTTGTTGGGTGCTTTTTGGATTGTTTGGAATCCCTTTGCACTTAGATCTAGTTATTATATAGCTGTTGTGAGAGGAGATATCTGCTGGTGAACATAAAAGTTAATATTTAACTGTTGGTTTACGGTCAACAAATGACATGACCGGAAGTGCAAAGCATGCTGCTAAATAAAGGCTTTTCCTAATTCTCCCTGAGCTCCGTCACAGCTGTTCTTTACATAGAACACGTGACTTTGTGGTGGATTGCACTGTGGCTTTTGCACTTTACACAAACGGATTGTATGGATTGCGGTCTTGATGTGATGCATATGTTTATAAAAGTGTATAGGTTATTTAAATAGGAAAACGTATTTGAGGTAAATGCCCTTATTTTAATTCAAACAACTACATTACTTTATTTTACGTGGTGCAGTTTAATTTCAACATCTTGCTTCTGGATAAATGTATACATGTCCATGTGTATACATACTTTCCAAATATGTATGCATTAAATAAAGATCACAAAATGTTTAGGGTACATTCAGTCTTTTGTTCAAATTTATTGTTTAATAATTTATTTAATAAAGATGTCTGTATCAAACATTGTCTAATTTCTGCAAAAATACACTAATTTACCTGTTGTCCCATTCTAATCAATTCCAATCAGGTTCAAACTGTTTTACTTTGAAAATGTCCAACGGAACACGACACTAAATATAGCTAATGCCAAGAGGCGGTGCTGTGCTGTGTACGACTCAGAAGAAACAGCGCATGCTTTAAGTGAACTTGTCTGATTTTGGAGTCTTCTTAATAATGTCTATATTTTATAAATGCATCGTTTCGGGAGTTTTTAGCGCAAATCTTAGGAGACTACCAGTCTTGGCTCCGAGGTTGTTAGTGAGTGACTGTGGCAGCAGAAACCCCTTCTTCAACCCCAGCAGAACCCAGTCCGGCAAGAGCTACAATGTTCCGCCGAGCGCGGAGTTCGTTGCGAGGGTCTCTGGCATCGCTACGATGGCCAAACTACCGTACAGAGAGACCGCGGAGGGTCTCTACGCTGCGTTTGTTGGCGTGCCCATTGATACTGGAACCTCCAACCGACCAGGGGCACGGTAGTGTTTCAACTTGAACTTTCACGTAGATTAAGTTACTGTTGGAGTAAATCATACTGCGGATCAGTGGCGGACTCAGACTGTTTTTTTTTTGTTTTAGAGGGCTAATCATCATAATTTATTGTATGAAGGGGCACCAGAGAGTGCACCCAATATTTTTTTTCAAATGTGAAGGGCAGCCAATAAGGCACTTTCGTATGGGGGGGTGGGGGGTGGGGGGGATAAGTGAAACCCTCAATAAGTGAACAAAGTAATTTACGAGTTTATTCTACTACAGGTTTGGTCCTCGACAGATTAGGGCAGAATCTGCGATGTTGAGGGCGTACAACAGCTGGACTAGGGCAGCCCCCTACGAGTCCATCATGGTGGCTGATATTGGGGACATTAACGTCAATGTCTATGACCTGAAGGACACCTGCAAACGCATCCGAGAGGGCTACCGTAAGATCGTGGCCACCGGCTGTATCCCTCTCACTATGGGTGAGAATCACACTGAATGAACTGCATGCTACACTGAGATTATATGAACAGGAAGTAAACAATTTGATTTAAACATAAAACAAATGGGCAAATGCACAATATTGGCCTACATTGTAAATTGTTCTCGCTTTTAGAACCTTTGACAAGGATCCAGTCAACAAACAAGATGACTTAAAATATTGTACAGTTTATTGTATGATTGCTTGGTTATTGCAGGGGGGGACCACACAATTGCCTACCCAATTCTTCAGGCTGTAGCTGAGAAGTAAGTGTGTGTGTGTGTCTTTGTTTTTTTTTGTTTTTTTTATTTTTCTCATAATCTGAAAAAATAAATGAAGACAAAACCAGACGTGCATAAGGTGTCTTGTGTTGAGCCACCAGAACATTATCAATGTGCCAATAATCTTCCTCATCATCATTGGAAGTTAACTGGAAGGTGATGACGAGGAAGATTTATGGTTCATACTTTAGCACAGGACAGATCATGATAGGACAATCATTTATTTATTATCATTCATTATGATTCATCAATCATTAATTCAGATTTTGACATCAGCAATAGGTTGAGGTATCTTATGTGTCCCATAGGGGTTTGCACAGTATAGTGCCTCCTTTTGTCAAATGTTTGTATGCTGCGCCTGATATCTGTATGTCATGCTTTGCACGCACGCACACACACACACACACACGCGCAAAAGCATACTATATCCATGGGTCATGTAAACTGCCTTGGTACTCTTTGGTCAGATATGGCCCGGTGGGTCTGATTCACGTGGACGCCCATGCGGACACCAGCGACATAGTGCTGGGGGAGAGGATCGGCCATGGGACCCCCTTCAGGCGGTGTGTGGAGGAGGGGCTTCTAGACTGCAAGAGAGTCGCCCAGATCGGCCTGAGGGGGAGCGGCTACTCGCCTGATTCTTATGAGTGGAGCCGTGCGCAGGTACCAGACTTAGGCCAAATCCGGATTCTTTGCTCTACAAAAATCTCCACCTTAACCCTACTCCTACCCCTACCCCTTAACCCTACCCCTCAACCCTACCCCTAGGAAATGGGATGACATCTGTTAGAAACTGCAGAAACTTTATTTTAGATCAAACATTATACAAGATCAACATCATATGTAAAACCAGAATAAACATAGAAATTGAGGTAATAGGCAATCCATGGAAAAAAATAAATATTAGGGGTATAACGATTCACCGATATAATCGGTATCTGGATGGATTACACAGATGTGACTGCATCGATACATGGGCCCCTGAATCGATTTAAAATGACCAATAATCTGTTGATGCACCGTTTTAAACGTTGCGAATCGGTTGAGTGAGCATTAGCCTGATATCAAGACAGCATTGTCAACCTCATTTCATTCCGTTTCCATACGGATCCGGAAAATGAAACGAGCAGGGAACAACTGGGGTTGTGAGTACGCGAATAACAGCCATGTGCGAAAAAGGTGAAAACGATTTTCAGTTCTCCAGCAAATCTGAAATCAAACGTGTGGAAGTCCTTTGGGTCTTGCCTCTGACAAAAGCTTCGCAATTTTTTAATTGCGTAGGACAGCGATCAAGTTAAATAAACAAATAGACATTCAGTCCTAAATTTATAAATGTCTTCCATTTTTTCCCAATGCCATAAAGGAATAAATATAAAAATAAAAAAGTAAGATTCCATGGTCCCTATACCATATATATTTGAAAGTAGGCTATTTTAATTAATAGAAATGTATGTGTTAACGTTAAACAAATCTATCAGATTGATTCATATCTCATCAAATCGCACCGGATCGTTAGAACATTGCACCGAATCGTTCAATATTAAAATGTTTCGTCCCTGAATCATGTCGTACACATGCATCTAGTGATATAATGGAGCTAATATTGCACATTACAAAAAGGCATCAACCATCACATTTTATCAATAACTTGGTTGGTTTTAAACCATCAGTGGATGTTTAATCTTTCTATCTTTCTCTGGGTTGGGGGGCTTTGGTCTAACAATGCAGAAGAGGTGCTGGAGGTGGTGGAGGGATGGGGTCTGTGATGGCAGTGGCCTCAATGATCTCCTGAAAGAAAACATAACAAATAACAAATACAAAGGAATATATGGCAGAACTGGGTTACATGCCACATGTTACATACAATATATAATAACTGATGGATGGATATTTCTACCAAAATAAATGAGAAAATACACTGGTTTATTAAAAGAAACAACATCACATTGATCGACCATTCTCCAGGCTAATAAGCATTTAAAACAAATGATTGCATTACTTGGCAGGGGATTAAACCTTATCTTCAACCTGGAGTCCCTAGAACATGGAACATATGGATATCATTGTCCCATTTTGTTGAATAAAATTGGAAATGGGCCCCGCAGGCTGCCCGACAGTGGGCTGCCCGACAGTGGGCTGCCCGACAGTGGGCTGCCCGACCGCGGGCTGCCTGTTCCTGATCCACGGCCCGGCTGCGGAGTCCGCGGCCGGGCTGCAGAGCCCGCGGCCGGGCCGCAGGGCCCGCGGCCGGGCTGCAGAGCCTGGGGAGCTCTTCTCCGGGAGTTTTGGTGGTTGTGATAAAGAAAATGCCTACATAACATTCAAACGGCATAATGATAATGCAATGGTCATCATCATTTATTTTATGATTATTAACATAGAAAACACTTGCATTTGTGGTTTTCGATCCTGTCGCATCTTTTCGCCTGCCATCTTGCCTAGGATTTAGCTTGATCTTCCATTTTCTTGCTCCCACAGGTACTGTGGGAGCAAGTCACAACTTGAAGGTTCTCAGTTTCTTTGAGTGTGCCCATTGAAAATCTAAATTTTGTAGGGATGTTGGCCCTCCCCCTTACCTCTTACCCTACCTTGAAATGGCTTTCGGGACACGGCTCCACGGCGCGTGAACGCGTAACAGCGAGGGGTAGGGCTGAGATTTTGTTTGGAGCAAAGAATCCGGATTCACCCCATGTCCTTTAGGCATGGTGGGCTGCAGCTAAGCATTGCCAATATATCTATAGATGAAATAAACCGGTGAAGGCTGGCTTTTAAGCTATCTATGCTATGGATATTTGACGCTGCATTTTGAACATCAAATCTTTTTAAAGTGAAGAGCTGTATTCTATCAGACTGTCATAATAATGTAATGGTTAAATAACAATGAAGGACAATGGATTTTATGGGCACATTTAATTGGTTCAAACTATGTGAAGGAGAAGCTACTTGCAACAACAACCACGTCAATAATAGTTATTGCTTGCAAGGATTTGTGTGCCTAAAAATGGATAAACGGGTGAAAAAAAAGGTTGGCATTTACAATGACAACATAACATTAAATTGTGTGTTATAGGGTTTCCGTGTCGTGCAAGCAGAAGAGTGTTGGTTCAAATCCCTGGAACCTCTGATGGTCGAGGTCCGGGCTCAGATGGGCAGTGGGCCGGTGTACCTGAGCTTTGACATCGACGCTCTAGACCCAAGCTTCGCCCCCGGAACAGGCACACCTGAGATAGCAGGACTGACCACCATACAGGTGAGACCAATGCGTTTGGCCGCGGTTTTTTTCTTCTTTTTTTTTTTTAAGTGTGGGGGGACTCCATTTTTAAGGTCATCATGTGGTGTGACTGCCTTGGAATATGAATAACTAATGCATTTAAATATGGGCCTCATGGTAATGGCAGCTTCAGCCTCATGTACTCGCTTTGTGCAGGGGCTGGAGATTGTGCGCGGCTGCCGTGGGCTCAACCTGGTCGGATGTGACTTGGTGGAGGTGTCTCCAGCGTATGACACGACAGGTACAGTATGACACCGTCATGTTTACCTCATGTAACCTTGGGACGTAAAAAATTCCATGAAATAAACTTATACTTAATTGTATTTGTATGCATGTTTGTTCAACAGGAAATACAGCGCTGACTGCCGCAAATTTGCTTTTTGAAATGATGTGTGTGCTGCCGAAAACTAAATATTACCCAAAATAATACATTCTGAATTCTTCTTCTACATTTCATCAAATCAAGAAAAATATCATTGTGAAGTGGGAGGGTGTGAGATTTTAGTGGAATAAATACCTTTTCACTAAATCATAAATGTAAAATTAGAAAGCATTGCTTATGACCAGTAAGAGAATATATGCACAATCTGAGACGAATCAAATTAAACTCATCGATGCCTTTTACATTTCATTTAATAGTTATAATACCAAAAGACAATGTTTATGGGCACTATAAAACAATAACCACATTTTGATAATAAATCCATGTAAAACATGAACTGATCTTTAATATCACAGATTTCTTTTCCCTTTAAAATACCGATCTATAGGTTTGATAAATATGTACAATATCTACAGTTCACAGTATTGACAATAATGACATTATAGGGGCACACATTTACAAGAGCACACAAAAAATGAATGTTTTCTTTGCCTAATTCATTCAACATGAACGTGTTTGTACATGCCAGATTATCGAAGACTTTGAAAAGTTTTGCGACAATGAAATACACGGCCAGTGCCATTAGTCATCATTTCATGTCACAGTTTCTACTTAACAAAACAGACTAAACACTGTCTACATATTGTCAATTTTTTGTGATCCGTCAGGATGATCATTGATAATGCCAAGCCTAGGGTAATATGAAGGCATTGTCGTTAACAGCAGCCGCTATATTGCACAGGCAGGGAAAATCCGCATTCAGGAAATCTGATCAAAGAAATGCCAAAAAAATGCAAAAAGGCTAGTGCAAGAGACATGCATCTCCATTCACAGTTTTCTTCATTCAAGACTAAGACAGAACATCTTGCCTACAATATTTGTTTTGATTATGATATTATGTAATATGCTTTTATGATGCAATATAATCCTTATGGAGGCAAATAAAACTGGAAAAAAAAAGTTGACCACAGTGATTTGTTTTCTGGTTTTAAAGGCTATAGCAGCAGCATTGACCTAAAAAGTGTAAATAAGTAAAAGTTATAAATAATAAGTACCAAAACAACAAAACTGGTGAGATCTAGTAGCATGCTTTGCGTGTACTTTTCCCACAGTATTTGTACGTTCAACATTTAACCAACAGCAGTTTCAAAGCACGTCAGTAGGTCGGAATAAATAAATAAATCGGTCATTCAAAGTACAAAAACGGAACCAAAGACCCCCTGGGAGACTTGAGGCGCCAACGTGAGGCGGACCTTTTCAGCGTCAGGGCGGAAAAGGACGTTGGAAGAGGATGAGGATGAGGTGCCCGGTCCTACTTCCCCGGGGTGATCTTGTCCAGTCCGGGCCAGGCGGGGACGTAGTAGCGAGGCAGGGTCCCCTCCATCAGCCTCTCCATCCACAGCCCCAGCCGGTCCAGTTTGTGGTGGATCTGCAGGGTGGACACGGAGCGCGAGCGGTTGGACTTGCGCGGCGGCGGCGGCGGGTGGTCGTCGCGGGAACCGGGCCTCGACCTGCTGGACGCCGTCGCCCCCCCGCCCGTTCCCGCTCCCGATTCATCCTCGGAAGACTTGGCGTCGGGGTCTTCGCCGGTGTACACGGGCCTGAAGAGGCACAGGTACTTCTTGTGGCCGTTGAGCGCCATGACGTAGCCGGTGTAGTCCGCCCTGCGGTTGGCCGCCTGGTGGTCATCGTGGGCGTCATGCCGCAGGGCGTCCTGTGCGTACTCCAGCAGGGAGTGCATCCACTCGCTGTGCTTGTCCATGTTCAGGAAGGAGAAGTGCAGCGTCACGCTCCTGCAGGGGGAAATAAGTTAGTTAGTTAGTTTCAGGGTTATCATGTTTTAAAAGCAAGTGTTATCGTGTCTGAATGGAACGACGGCTCCATTGTGAGGAGGACTTGGTGAACTGATGGAGGGGGTTGGATGTAGTGTACAATGTCCCCGGTGGTGGCCTCCTGCTGCTCTGGAACCTCAACTTGTGGACTACAGTTCCAATTAATGCTGATTTTATTCATCTTAGACATCTTCTTTATTTAGGGTCATAGGAGGGGCCAATATAAAACCAAGCTTCACCAGAACATTCCTTAAAGTTGCCGGAAGCTTTGGGAGTTGTGAAGAAAGAGAGCAAAACAGATTACACTCAGGTTATAGCTCTTAAACCTTATCAAAATAACCTTTGAGACAACACATTGTTTTATCCAAGCACATTGCCATACCGGTAATAGTAATAAAAAAATGTCAGTGCTTCACGACTGGGAGCGATGACCTCACCCCGTGAAGGAGTACACCTCTTTGGCAAACTTGCTGAGGAGAATGTTCTTGGAGGCGTGTGTGAGGACCAGCACCACGTTCATGTGTCCTGGTCTCAGCCTCACCAGGTTACTGGTGTACGTGATGTCTGTTAGCTCCGTCACCTCCACAAAACTCTTTTTAGGAGGCCTAAAACATTGTGCATCGAAAAAGAAAATGTTTTATACTTGCATATTTTCGTCAACAACAGATATGTGAGACATTAAAACAAGTTGGTTGATGAAACTATGAATGCCTGAAGGATAATCCCTGGCTTGCCTCGATGCACCTCCTGGAGAGCCGTTTCTCTGTTTTTAGTCCGTCCTTTCCTTTAGGTGTGCTCTGCTTGTCCTCACTCGAGTCGCTTCAATCATACAGAAAACCCAAACAAAATAAAGGTTTCAATTATTAACCCCTTTTCTTTCTTTTTTCTTTCCCAAATTCAACTGTAAACAAACCTTCGACCTTTGATTGCATTTGGCTTTTTGAGAACTAACGACAGGGGTTAGAGAAAAGTGATTCAGTGATTCAGTATTCAGCGGTCAGTATTCTTACCTAAAAGCCTGGATGACCACAGTCCCAAACAGGATGAACAGGGCAGAAAAGATCAGAGACACAAGGGGCATCATCTCTCGCCTGAAAAAAAAAGAAAAGTGACTTACATCTCTACATGTTTAAATACTTACAATGCAGATACTAGGCGATCAAAAAAAGAATATCTACTGAATCACGTAATTTCTCTTTTAAAGAAAGTTAATGAAAGCCAACCGTAAATATTTAACATATATCAATGTATCAATACATACCAGTTATTATGCAATATATCATCCACGACTTCTGTGAGATAATCATAGGAAGAGTAGACCCATTGGATAATAAACATCTAGAAGAAAAAGACGATATTTACACTTCAAACTACAAACTCTGCCTCATCCCAGTGTTGGTTAGACTGTTACAATTGAAGTCACTCTTTCAGAGGCAGGGGAGATTGGGCTGGGGGGGGGGACATACCGAGGCAAACTCGTTATTGAGCTCGGGCAGCGTTGCGTCGTAGTTGAGGATGGACGGGTCCTTGTGGAGGCGCTCCAGCTCGTCCACCAGCACCTGCTGGTCCTCCTCGCTGCCATTCCACGCTGTCACCGGCTTGTACAGGGTCTTCCCTGCAGCGTTGCGCCTCTCCAGGATCACCACCTGGGGCACACACACGCACGCAAACGCACACACAGGGCCAAGAGCACACCGCTTTAACATATACTGTTAAGTTATTTAGAAGATGCTTTCATCCAACGCGTTCGATGTGTGTCACGAATGAGAAGGTAGGGGTTAGAAGACTGGCTGAGAGAAACCTAATGGGTTAACTAAACTGAAGAACATGGTTTTTGAATCCACAACCACTAGAATATCATACATGTTCCGAAAAACAATACAAAAATACAATTATTTTTGTGCAAGGGTCCATTGTTAAAGACATGAAAATCTACAGATTTTTTTTTTGCGTGTCGGGCGGATAATATTTCATAATATCTGCATCAAAAATAGACCTCAGTCCTTAAAGAATGAAAAAAAAAACAGCTCCCGAAACAAACACGCTCCATCTGCTGACATGGGGTCCTTGAGCTTTGGGCTACATATACTAGCTATGGGGTCATCAAGAATATGCGCTCCGTGTGTACCTGTGAGAACCAGGGTGTCTCCTTGCTCTGCGTCAGGACGTCACACAGGGGCTGCTGATGCCTCTGGTAGACGTAGGCGAAGCGCAGCACCTCCCTTGTGTTGGTGGAGGCGAAGGACAAGAAGGCCTGGTTCCCGGGGGAGAAGGACTCCTCGTCGCTGGTCATCAGCAGCACACAGTACCTTAGAGTGGAGGCATAGGGAGTGGTTGGTGCCGAAGGCTAACAACATGCAAATTACGAAACAAAACCGATATAAAAAGGTAATATTAACAATGGGAAGATAAGATTCCAATATAATACAAAAAAAGTCAAAATAGAAAATGAAAGTATTAATATTAGACTTAAAGCGATCAGGCATGAAGTTAATTGCATTCCAATTAGAATGCTGTTACATCAGAATTGGAAAATGCAGACAATAGTCTACAACATAAACCAAGGATATTTTTATGAACTTCCTTTTTCTACAATCCCTGATTAATCTGATATAGCCAGACAAACAGAAAAACATAGCATGTCTTACTTTCTGCGTCGGTGGAACTGTTTCACAGGGCAGAGCTCATCGAAGAGCTTCTGGTTGACCAAGCGTGGAACCAGGAGGAATTTGTTGTTGGACATGAACTCATCAATGATCTGCTTTTTCATTCCCTTGGCCTGCAGAGAACAACAGAGGAGAGGACAACATCTAAAGTTTACATCCCCAGTATGACAACTCATGGTGATGACCGACGTTATCAAACAGAGACCCAGTAGATGAGGGTCCAACATTGAGGCCAATATTCCTTAAAAAGATATGGCATTCATCTGAGGCATGTACCTGTATGATGTCCGCTGGCTTGTCTATGTTCTCTTTAAAGACCAACATTGTGGGGGCGTAGGTGTTGATGTTGAACTGTTTCAGCAGATCGGCCGTGTCTGAGATGCCCTGGTCAACGTAGCCGAACTGCAGGTAGTCTTTGTAGGCAAATGCTGTCAGCTGTGGAGAATCAGAGGTACACATTTTCAATTATAAATAAAGTGTGTGTGCGTGTGGTGTGTGGCGTGCGTGTGTGCTTGTGTGGGATGTCTGTGAGGTGTGTGGCATGCGTGCATTTGTGTGTGTTACTTAGTGCACCTACCTTAAACAGTAGAGGGACTGCAGGCACTTGGTCAAAAAGGAGCACATGTGGCTTGTTGATCTCTTGCCAGCTGTTTAGGAATTCTAGCTGGTTCTTATCAGTGACCTAGGAACAACAATCACAGTCTGGTAGCACCACATGTATGCACGGTCTTCAGCTATCTTGAGGGCAAGCATATTCAGCCTGGATCAGACGTTCTTCAAGGTACAGCGCACAGGCATTAAGATGCTCTGTTGTTGCAACGATGTCCTTCCTGACAACCGCCTCATCCCTTCATGAGGCGCTGGACCATTATACTGACTGTATTTCCTTCTTATTGTCCCCTTATTGATTCCTGATTTACATAATATGTGTTCCTTATGGAGTCCTTATTGCAGGTTGTTTATTCATTATAACGTGTTGTGGCATTACCGAAGCAAAAAAGTGCTTTATTTGTTTAATTTTATTTCAGCCTCATGACCATCCGCTAATGTAAGCACATTAAGAACACGCAACAATAATTCCCCTACAGGGATACAAGTTGACCATGGATATCCTCCTCAGCATGTTTCTCCCACTTGATTGAAACAGGATACATAGTACTTTATAATAGCTTTTGCAAGTAAACAATCAGCTAATTCAAAATGTGTGCATTATTGATATAGTACAGTCACCGAACATAGCTTATTGTATACTTCTATTCTATTTGAAAATATAAAATATGAGTTACCTTCTCCACCAGCCTCTGTGGAAGCAGGTCCTCCACAAACTGCTTGAGGAGCTCCTTGGCCACGGCGTAATGGAAGAAGGTGACCTTGCCGTTGATGACCCCCAGTATGGAAGGCGTGCGGTGGGCTCCAAGGTAGTTGGCCAACCGCCTCTCATAGCCCACGTCCACCACGCCAATGCCCACGCCTGCATCCACAGATACCACACACAATGGTCATCAATGGGCCAGCTCCTCTGACACGTGAACCGGCACAAAGGCTAAGCTTGCAATACATCTCGCATATTATAAACAGAAAGTAGCATCAAAGATACTTTACATCTAACTGATTACATAACATTCTTTATTTTCCTAAATAATGTAAAAAATACATTAATGATTATATTATAATCATATAATAATATAGTATAAAAAGTGTTCACTATTTTTCTTCAGTCACTTTTGTTCAGCCTCCTCTTGTTAATACTTTAATAAGTTGACTAACGATTTTATATATCAGGTATAATTCCAAATATGGACATCTTAACATAGCAACAAACTAACCACTTTCAGTTGGTAAGTGGATTCTCTCTTTCCTTACCTAGCGTCTCCATCTCCTGCACCACCTCCTTCCAGACGGGCTCGATGTGGATGCAGCTGAAGCACCAGTCTGAGGTAATCTTGACCAGGTAGGGCCTCTTGAAGCTGCCAGGTACCACGTTGTTCACGTACTGGTCAGAAGTGTAGCGCATACTTGCCGTCGGCGAAGTCCCGGCTGTTCTTGTTGAAGGGGAAGTTGAAGAAGGCTTCGTCAAAGTCAAAGTGGCTGTGGCGATGGCGGTACTGGCCGTACGGCTGGGTGTCATCCGTCTGTCCGTATCGGTCGTAGGTGGAGCGCTTCTCCTCGCTGGATAGGATCTACACGGGTGAGAAGACACAGGAATAAAAGAATGGTTGAGGATAATAACCCAGAGGCACATTTTTCTTTAACAGCTGAAAGGAATATCAAACCTCATAAGACTTTGTGATCTTGATGAACATGTCCTCCGCCTCTGGGCTTTTGTTTTTGTCGGGATGCCTGGAAAAGAAGAAATATTTGTTTATTCATGAAACACTTGAAACGTCCATGCACTTGCTAACATATTCGCTGCTTGTGTTACAGACTGGTGTATATTTATATTAAATAGTATACTTATTTGTGTCACAGCAGCATACCATTCTTTTGCTAGGCGTTTGTAGACCTTCTTGATCTCAGCCTGGCTGGCGCTTCTCGTTACCCCAAGGATTTTGTAAGGGTCAGCCTCAGCTGCAGCGTATAGTGAGCCTGCCAGGAGCGCCACCAGGAGCACCAGCACAGCAAAAGGCAGTGACATCCTTTGTCTTCCTCGAACAGCTGTCCCCAGGAAAAGAGGTACAGCACAGTCAGATTCATTCAAAGTCTAAATCTCTGCCGCTATGTAGAGGAGCTTACCTAGTACTAGGTTATGCAAGCTCATTGCAATTATCGTATGAACAGGGTCCTACTTGTCTTGTAAAATCAGCCTTAACACAATTACCTCTATCATCTAAAAATAATGATACAATATTTCACTGGTTTTAATTATTTGCCGAAAAGCTCATGATACGTCTGTGGATTTATAAAGCGTGCAACATAGCACCCGTGTCCTAGGCCACATTAACAAACGGATTACCGATCACCTCAAGCAGATGATTTCAACCAATCATAGGCCACATATTGAATACGGCGGCTCCCCAGAATGTTGTCTATCAGCGTCTATAAAGACATCGGTTAGCAAAATGTTGCTTTAGGAGGACCATCCTCCTGCTACATCATAGGAGCATCCTCCTGCTACATCACAGCGCCCAGCCGAATGCAGAGAGGAGGAGCTGCTCGGGGAGGAGGAGGAACAGAAACAAGAAGAACATTGGGAATTTGAGTATTTGGTGACGCTTGGGGTGCGCTGGATTTATTTATCCGTAGCGCCGCCACCGTTCTTCGATTCGATTGACTGCTTCGACCCGTTTCTGCGTCAACGTCGCCGCCATATTGGAGCGGCGCACTGTCCTGCAAACAAATACAAGTAAATGGGGAAACTGGTGCTTTCCTGGATAAAAAGCGCTATAACTTTTACATTTTCAACCGAATACGAGTCATTTTATATTAATATTTAATCATATGAGATATAGTTTATGTATAATATATAGACATATTTATTTTTTGTAATTTATTATTTTTATTACTAACCGTTGAGTAAAAAACAGTCATTGAAATCAGTTGAACATTTTTAACGTTGAAGTGCTTGGTATCCATTAAACCCTAGCTCGCCCGCTTACTTATAAACGTTTACAGGCTACTTTGCCTCTCCGTTATGGCGGGGGAGAGGCGTTGTGTGTACAGTGGAATTCACTACTGCAGGTGTATCCAACGCACCCCTTGTTTTTTCTATTGACTCCAACAGCTAACCAATCAGAAGAGGGAGTGATGTAAACAAGGAAATGTCTCCTGCAACCGTGCGAATACAAAACAACGATACGAATCGAAAGAAGGATTGCTATACAAGATATTCTCTGTCGATGGATGTACGCTAGTCTTGATTTTTATTTTGTATGGCTACAAACATTATTTTACAATTGGTTTAGAACTCCAGAATGGATCCAAAACACAGGAGTGTTCTTCAGCGCAACAGGGTGACTCTTGTTGTGGATCTGAAACCGTCAGAGCTCTACGATGGACTTCTGGAAAAGGGAATTTTCACCCAAGACATGATTGATGAGATTAAGGTAGATTTTCAACATTTTCATCAAGATATGACAGTACGTCGTGCTTTTGGTCATCAATATGGCACCGGTGTAGTAAAGGGACAAGGTCAGTCCCTGTCAGTCTATAGATGTAGTGAACTTAAATCTGTCTCCCTCCAGAACTCCGGAACCCGGCGGGACCAGGCCAGGCAGCTACTCTGTGATCTAGAGAAACGTGGTTCCCAGGCTTTCCCATGTTTCATCCAGTGCCTTCGTGATGCAGGGCAGCTCCCCTTGGCAGAGCTCCTGCTGGATGGAGAAGCCCCAGTTCAGCCTCTGGTCCCGACGGCCCTGGAAGACATCCGCCCTGTCCTCCAACCTCTACCCGTCTGTATGTATTTCTTTCTTTGGACATCAGCGATAATAGATAACAACAACCTTGAATGATCACTTTATTGTGTTTTGTTTTTCCAATAGCATCGCCTATGAATGTTGATAGGCCTCGAAAAGGCATTGCTCCGATCTATCCAATCCAGAGTCCTAGCGACTCTCCCAGCCCATGTAAGAATCATATTTATAGAACAGAATACGATTGTCGTCTTTGGTTTTTGGTTAAAAAACGTTTTATTTTATTTTTCTCAGCACCAGAAAGCGAATACAGATTCCAAAGGCCACCAAGGAGAACAAGGAAAGATAGTATTCAGGTAAATGTTGTTTACACCACATTAGACACGTATACAAGTTGACGATAATATTTATCTCATTAATGACTTCATGCTCCCTGTATGTGCTCTCCTCAGATCTATAAAATGGATGCCAGCCCATGTGGACACTGCCTGATCATAAACAACGTGAAGTTTGAACCCGACGCCGAACTGAGCGATCGCAAAGGCTCAAACGTAGATTGTGACAAACTAGAAAAGAGATTCAAGTCACTGAACTTCATAGTTACAGTGAAGACAAACCTGAGATACAAAGTGAGCCTTGACATCACAGCACACTTCTCGTTTCTTACTTTTTTTTTTCTATAATAAACAATTTCTAGATGCACACTAATTGTTTTATGATCTTCACGTTTCAGCAAATAAGACATGAGCTGTGTGTTCTGTCAAAGATTGACCATTCTCAGTTTGACTGCTGTGTGGTCATCATACTGTCTCATGGGACTGAGGTACACAAACACACATTTACACAGTTGCAATACTCATTTTAATCTCCCTTCTCTCGGTTTCATTCATGTGTACTGCATAGCAAGATAGTCTATCGGACCCAAATATGTTAAACTTTATGGATGTCTTTAGGGGTTGCTAGGTGGCGGTTATGTTGTTCTATACTTTACCTTCATACCTTAAAATACATGCCCAAAAAGTAAATGGCCTGTCATGCTTTTGTATCGCACCAATCCACTGGGCCTTGACTGGGCCTTGATCTCTATAAACCTGGAAGTTATTGTTTTCCGGTTTGTAGGTGAATCACAACCGCTTCCCTGGTGCCGTACATGGGGTGGACGGACCTGCTGTCCCTGTCCAGTTCATCACCAACTACCTGAATGGACAGCATTGCCCATCCCTACAGGGAAAACCCAAGCTGTTCTTTATCCAGGCCTGCGGTGGAGGTAATGATGCTGAACTCTTTCAGTCGGTCTTTCAGTCGGTTCGTTGACGTACTCACTGGGTATCTTCAAATAAGGCAATCTTTTTAACGTTTCAATAAACTCCTTATGGAGGATATCTGACATCAAAATACGCCCCTCCGCCTATTTTAAAACTCTGGACTATCTGTGATAATACTACGTCTTCTGGTTGGAGATAATGTGCTCCAGTGCTAAGCGATCCTGAAAGAATCCTCACGTTTTTATTTATTGCATGATTCATTATTATTATCTCTTCATTAACAGGCGAGAAGGACACAGGTTTCGAAGTGTCTCCTGACGACGAGGTCGAGCCCTACATGGGAGGAGCGGACGACCAGACAGACGCCATGCCCATGTCGTCCAGCAGTGACTCCATAAGCATGTCAGATGAACCCGACGCCAGAGCCACCCTGCCCACGCCCAGCGACATCCTCGTCTCCTACTCCACCTTCCCTGGTGGGGTGGGTGTGTGTGTGTGTGTGTGTGTGTGTGTGTGTGTGTGTGTGTGTGTGTGTGGGTGGTGTGGGTGGTGTGGTGGTGTGTGGTGGGTGGGTGTGTGTGTGTGTGTGCATGGACTTCATTGTGTCTCGACTTAATTGTGTGGGGATTTAAGTGTGTGTATGGATTTCGTTGTGCATGATATGCAATGTTTATCATTTTATTTGTGTTAACCTATGTTTTTGTCAACAGAGATTTAGAGTAATTTGGATTGGCTTGAGATATAGTGCGATATAAAACAATATATTTCATTGAGTGTGGGGCTGTTTTGGATTAATATCTCCTTGTATAGGCTTTGTGTCCTGGAGAGACCCTCTCTCAGGCTCCTGGTACGTAGAGATACTGGACAACATTCTGGAGGAAAACGCTGGCACAACTGACCTCGTCACCATGTTGATGATGGTGAGCTTTGATATTTTTATTAATGTGTTATCGTGTTACATTATACATCTCTCTCGATGGACCAAGCACAATTTCATGTATCATTATTTCAATTTCAAATGAGTGTGGGTGTTGTTTCCGTGTCCACTTCCTTTTCAGCCTTTTAACAGTGTTTAAGCATTGGAGAAGCGCTGCATTGGTAAGATTTAATTGCTGCTTTGTTTTGACATTTCCTGAAGTACTATGTTGTTGTTGTTGTTGTAGGTTAACAACGAGGTATCTCAGAACTCGGCCAAGGGCCTCTACAAGCAGATGCCTGGCTCCTTTAACTTCCTACGCAAATATCTCCACTTTCAAACCCAATCCCAGGGACAAACTCCTGCTTGACATTATTGCCACCAATGATGTAATTTGGTAACACCACTCTTTTTGTGTTTTTATTCTCTCATTTCTTTACATCTTTATGGCTGTTGTCAACTGTCACCTTTTCTTATTGCTAATCAATAAGAGCCCCGTTTTAAAAAGGTTGTTTTTTTACAGTTAGCTTTTCATTTAATTATTATTAATTATGTGAAGCCTGTGAATTCCTCTGAGACTGTAACTACGATTTAGAGTTGTATTCATAAAATATATTTACTTGCCTTAAACTTCGTTATATTCATATATATTAAATTTAAGCCTGCACTATTAAAAAAATGTGAATGCATGACTTCTTTTAAAATGTTCTCCACAAACCTAGTCAATTTGGAGGGGAATCAATTCTCCTGGGTTGATCGAGCCATATCGGGTTATAAATCAATACATCATAATAAAAGTGATGGCTGTAGTGAAAAATGTACATATACAGTGCAGTCTTTATGAAAGTATGAGAACTGGCCTTATAACCGTGTTATGTATTATTTACTTGCTTAGTGGCACAAAAAAAGCTGAAATGACAATCCATTGCAAAGATACGTTTGACGTTGTCTTTATTTCTATAAACGGACTAACTGTCACCTCACTAACTGTCTCTGGTAAGACATAGTCATCTAGGACTATGACTGACTCTAGGACTAAGGTTGTTGACACCAAAGTATGAAGCAAAATGTTGTGGTGGAACATTTGCTTCTCTTGAGGTCTCCTCCTCCAGCTGCATGCTCCCGATCCAGCTGGCAACACAGACCACTTTCTGTAGTATTATTCTCTTTCTAAAGTATACTCTTCTGTAGTATTTTGAACTCTACCCAAGGTGAGTCAAAAAACGACAGAAAGACTAAACTACAGAGAGAGCAGAAAATGTTGGGATCTTTAAATGTTTTTGTCCTTCGAGCTACATCTGAATGTTTATATAACTGCAAATAACAAATGGTCAGGCATATTTTGTCCCGTAATTTACGTCTTCTTGTTGAAAGCTTACTTTGCATCTATCAGCCATCTCACTCCTTCCTAACAAATTGAAATGATATAGGGTCCTCATTTTCAAATGGGTTCAGAAAACCTGGTGTAACCTTCGGTTGCATGGCACACTTTGACAGCTCATGCTAACTTTCACCTGCCTGTTTATTACTGTAAGATGGGAAGAAATTAGCCTTGTGTATCTGCGCTGAGCCAACACAAATTCAGTGGACCATGTAGGGTGTTGTCAATATGGATGTAATAGATGTTCAACAGGCCCAGTTTTAAATCAGATAAACTAACAATCAACATCGTATTTCAAGAATTGCTTTCAGGACCTCCTGTAGGCTGTGAATTACAAGCAGATTTGATTATCTATTTTCCAAGTATTTGTGTTTATTTTTTGCAAGCAGGGGGTAGGGAGGAGTCCCATAGACACACCATTCTGGTCTGTGATTCATCCATTTTGCTCTCACTGTCTAAAATCAGCCAGCCACAGGCAGAACCCCCTTGAAACAAGTCAGTAGTATTCAGCAAACAAACCAGTCACAAACCCTTTATTTTTGTGATTTGAGTTGCAATGTTTGAAATTCATCGCCCTTCAACTTTGTATCCTCAACCATGTCTTGACTCTTAGGTTCTGAATTAGAAAAAAAATGTAGGGAACGTATGTCTTTGTATTTTAAGTGCCTCGTGTTGTTGAAAGATCCTAATAAAAATGTATATATTAAAATGTAAAAATCAGTGCTCCAAACAAAATAGGAATAATTTATTTTCTCATATTTTCAAATAGAGTAAGCATGCAGGTGTTTTGAACCGCGAATTACCACTAGATGGCGCCACACTTTTGGTATAAAAGTTTGAATTATTTTAACTGGTCTAAAATACCCTGCATTTTCCACCCATGTGTTCTCATGTCTTGATCTTCTGAACTTCTAAACAATGGGTTTGGTTTGTTTTGTTGGATGAATTCCATAGGGAATTAGAAAGCATTTTTGGGAATGAATGTCTTTGGGGCAGTTACCAGATCAGGCATGTTTAAGGCTGCAGGGCTGAAAAATATCAAGAAAACTTTCCCGCGGCCACCTGAGTATACTATACTCGTATTTATATATATAAAAATGTGTAACTACGATATGTTAATTTCGTCCAATCTGACAAATGTCTTATCCGTCTAAATTAGACCTGCAAATTTCTGGTAATGCATGGGCAGGGTCTAGGCTGTGTCTCTCCTCTTTGGGATTAGCTGTCTTTCAGCACTCCCTGAATTCCATTCCGCCTTTTACTCGGGGCAGTAGTCCTGTGCCCCAGCCAGAGTCGGACTTTCCATTGACTTGCGCGTGCTTTGCCCAGTCAAACTTTCGGACTGCCAAAGAAAGTGAAGCCATTGAGCCGATAAACGCACTAGATACACGGCACTTTGCAAATATTTTCATTCCAACAAATTGCTAAGGGATCGCTACCTGTTGATGAAGTCCCACCGGGCGTGGGAGCTAGAGAAGCCATTTCAACTTCATAGTAAGAAGTGAATAGGTACAGAAACACACTTCCCAAGTGGCAAGAAGAGAAGGACCTTGATTTTCTTTTCCCAGCAGTGCAGCCTGGGTTGGTTGGTGGAAAATGGGCACTCGGATCTGCTGGATCCATGGACTTACGTTCACTTTGATACTTGCTTATCAACTACTCACTGTAAGTACACTTTGATTTGGGAAAGTTCTACAAACCTTCCATGAACTTGATGAATTAATTTTGCATGGGCTTACATTATTCTTGAGTTTACAAAGGGTAACTTAGTTGCAACTGCAAATCACTGTCACACTGACGTTATTCATATTATAGGCAAAACTCTGAGGCTACTAAACATTTTAAATTGTGTGGTTCGGTCCGGCACATTGACTATGGAATCCATTCAAAACCGCACGCGTTTCGAGGCTTCACTATATAGTCGCTTGTTAGTCATTTGACTTAAACATTGGCTTGACTGAGGCTGGTCTGTCCATAGAGACAGCTATTCATAGGGAGCTATCCCAAGGGTCTTCGAGACCCTCACTTTTTTCAGTGTAAAAATAGATAAATAGCCTGTTAATAAATAGCAGTGTAAGCTACACCTTGCATTGCTTGGACATTCAGTGGTTAGGACATATGAGATACATTTGTTTTATAATGTTTTCCTTACTCAAGCATGTATGCCAAACATGCAGGCTGACTTACCTCTGCTTTATCACGCCACATGTCTAGAGAAGATCAAACTAGCAGTTAAATTGTAAGTTGCCTAGTTCAATTTTTCACTTGATGCAAAGATATGTCTATGTTATAACATGTAGGCTACTGTTTAGGAAATATGTGCCATACGGTGTAGGCTACATACACCTCTGTATGTGTTCCATAAATCATAAAGAAGAGAGCCATTCATTTGGTGCTGAGAAAAGGTTATCCTCCTTCTGCGATCATGGCTGGACTCTCCCCCCTCAACCCTCAACCCTCACCTCCCCAAAACATAAAAAGCTGGGCCATAGAGTCCCTTTTTCATTTCAGGTGCAAACCCTTTTAAACGTTGCCAGGAAATGTATCTTTTCCCCTGAACTTATTTGATGTCTGTCTCTAATGTTTGATACAGATTTGGTCTCAGGACTTCTGAAAACTCAATGATCTTTTCCTTTAAGTTTTCTGCAATTCCAAGGAGCAAACAGTCTTTGACTAATAGATAATGTTTTGAGGGTTGGTGAACCAGGACATGGTTTCAATAAGGTGGAACCTCAAAGTCCTATGTTGTTGCGCCCAACAACTTTAGACTTAGATCATCATATCAACCGTATAGTGCATGTATAGATTATCTAGTATATTCGAAGATGACCACCCACTTCTACCACTGCCTGAATGAAAGTTAAACTGAAAACGAATTGAATTAGCTCATCTTCGAGAATCTGCTTACTTCATTATGACAAGTGATGACAGACTTTTTAATCAAACTTGCTTAAAAGTGTCACTAATGGCTTTGACAGTTAGGCCTACTTATATTCAATAATGTACCTACCTCTAATGTAAATGAAAGGCCCAATACACTGTTCCTTTTAACAGTGTTACTTTAAATGACAATAGTGCTTGACTTCAACCCAACACCTTACACAGTATTTAGCTCGTTCAAGGTTGAAAATGTACAACAGTGATGCTTTGTGTGAGTCACCCTTCATAGCATGAACACAGTGTAACCAACCTCTTTCAACTCTATGACATCAGAACCAGCAGCACTGTTGACACTTTGGGCCCTGCGATCTCCCAGTTTAGACTGCTGCAAGACTGTCCCTGGCTTCACTAATGGGGGGGGGAATGGGGTTGGGGGAAGGGCAGGAGCCTAGATTCTTGATGACTACAGTACAGCTACAGGCGGCCGCTTTCAACAAGGTCCTTTATTTTATTTTCCATTTTTGGCTGGTGTAACCACTGTATTCCCTGTGGGGGTATTATGGTGCCTAACAGCAGTTTAATTTGGCGATTTAGACCGACGGGGTTTGAAGTGAGAAGAGAGAGAGAGAGGGAGGGCGGGGGGGGTGGTGCTGTGCCATCTGAGACCGGCTACCTGAGCGCTATAAAACTCTATTCAGAGTCAATGAGGACCCCGAGGGGTAGTGGAGCACAGTAGTGCAAACACCGGCCTCATTCCACAGTTTGAACAGTGGGGAAGTTCTGCCCAATAGACTCCTACCCCAGGATACCCCCCCCACCCCCCTTCCTCCTCCTCTCCGTCCTCCCCCCTGTTTCCTTCACCCGTCCAGATAATTGGTCAAAGAGTCAGCTTAGCAAACAGGGCTTTGTTGAGTCATAGCCCCAGGAGAGAGAGGCCATCCTGCCGGCACGGGGGGACAATGCGTGTGTACCCGGCCTGAAGAGGGGCTCCTCCAAGCTCACGGGCACATGGGGAGCGCACGCCCTGGGGACCTAGGAGGGCCAGTGTGGAGGCTAGAGAGCTGAGCCCTCCCGGTGCCTGACTGCTGCTGCTCTCCCCCCCCCCCCCCCCCCCCCCTGTTTGGGAGGGGGGGAGTGGTTTAAGAGAAGGGGCTCCTCGTGATGTATGGAAGATTAGCTCCTTAAAACACCTCCGACCTACACCACGTCGGAATGAATGATGCATCTTTCGGTTCAGCCTGGCACTTCTTCTCCTGCACATACACGATAACAGTGGATGTCCCTCACAAGGCGTGATGTACAGTTGAGTCGACACATAGAAGTTGCCCTTGTTGTTTCATAGCAATCCTCCGGGAATTGGAACAGATTTGCGCTCAGTAGCCTTGGAAACGCATTTGAACATGTGCCGAACTGACTTAAGGTCAAAACATCTCACCCTCCAAACAGCCTCATTATAAAGCATCCATTTCGTTCAGCTTCGGCACACGTTGCGTTTCGCGCCGGACAAAAAGGGGAAGGCTGTTGAGCACAGCTGGTACAGCAGCAGAATTCTGCGTGTGCCGACATGAGTCCACATTCTCCCAGTGCTGCATGCCACAACCTACAGGCCTGCTGGCATGCCTTCCATCGCTTGCCACAAACGTACACCTCAACACACTCAATGCACACACTGCCCTCCCTTTTTACCCCGGCATCAACCACCTTTTCAGGGATATGTTTGAGGAATTTCAATAGTCCCAAGTATGTGGGTTTATGAAATAGATCAGCACTGATTATGTGCACAGGAAAGCCACTGAAACGTTGGTTGTAATAACTAGCCAATCCCATATGATTTTGCGTCCCATACGATTTTACATATCCTCCCCTTGGGATATGTGCTGGAAAGTGATGAACAGTCACTTAGGTTATTAAGAGGTTCTCTAATGGTAACATTCATGTTTATAACTGCCCCTTGGCTAGTCTTGTCATGTCAAGTAACAATATATTGCTCTCCATTCAGTTTTTATGGAGCTATAGGTATGGGTGTTGGCCAAGTGAGGTCATTGTAAGGTTACAAGATCACTTCAGGAAAGACATCTATTGCTTAGATAATTATGTTCTCAATGAAACAGGGAGCCCGTATTGGAAAGTTCGCCTATGACAGGGGCATTGCAAGCAAATATGCATCCACAGCCTCATCTGTCAAGCATGTCCATCTAGCATTTCTTTCTTCTTTGGCATGGTCCATGCTTGCACTCAATAGAGATTTACTCCAACACTTTCCCTCTGAGGCCGATAATAAATGAATAAACAAACATCAATAATAACTGAAGAGGGTTTCTCTTCATCTGTATGTTAGTGAATGTCATATGTTGTCTATTTACTGAGGAGCAACGTTAAGTCACTCAGGTATGCTTTTTATTGCCTTAGAAGGCAAATGTATTTTCTTTGCACGTACAGTACTTAGATTCTCAAACGGGCGGTGTTTGTAACAAGTCTCTTTTGTAATGTTTTGCAAACAGAATGCATTTTCTGCTCTTTCATTTAGTTTCTAAAGCCAAAGTTCTGCTCTTTCCATATCCCACTATATTCAGTTTATTCTTTCAATTCTTCCTATCTTATTAGGGACTGGCCAACAAGAAGTAAGCTCTGGTATGAAAAATGGAATATCATATAATGTATAATTCAGTTTGTTTTGGACCTCCATACTTTAGGAAATGTAACACTGAAGAGATGGCTGTTGAAACACAGGGAGTGCAATTGTCTTGAGTATGTATAATGTCCATACTTTGTTGAACAAAAGTTCTTTGAGTGAACTTTTCCCTAACAACAGGGACCTCCCAGTTACCTCCCAGAACACAGATGAAAGTGCCCTGGCTTTGCTTTCTTCTCTTTTTCTTCTTTTAGCTTCCTTTTAATGTAAGACAGGTTTCTACATGCTAAATGGTGAGGCTTTCCATGCCAGTACTTTAGTTTTCTTTTATCAAATTGTCTTTCTTTTCAAAGTCGCAAGATAAAATCAAATAAGATCTCTTAACTTCCTAAATATTTGATTATTAAGGGATGGGATTGATGTAGCAACATTTAGGGTGTCAGAGTAACCATGAAAACTAAAGCAAAAAATGGCTCCTCTTTAATATTGACCAGTAATATTTCACCAATAATATTGTTGAATGCTACACAATGTGACTGCATACCCAATGTTGTCATTCTTACCTTGTTACCTCAATCTGGCACTTCGCTGTAACGGCAACAAGACAACATTTTAGAACTGTTATAACATATATAATTTGCCCAAAAATGTATCCTAGCTACTGGATAAATACGTCACAATATGGTTAATGATATATAAGCTATTAGGATATCCTTCTTGGGGGAAGCGCTCACTTCCCCACTTCTTCACATCCTGGCTACAGGCATTCAGATAGGTATGAGAGGATTAAATCCTCGCAGGAGCAGAGCCTTCATGGTCTGGTCTGTGTTAGCACGTCAGCAACGCCCCTGAAAACATACTGTTTTATTCTACATTTCACAGCCACTCGTGCAAAGCAAGTCATCGGCACCACACACACACACACACACACACACACACACACACACACACACACACACACACACACACACACACACACACACACACACACACACACACACACACACACACACACACACACACACAACCTATCACATGCACTTGCGCAAACACACATACACACCAAAAGTGCGCAGACACACATGCGTACACACACACAGACGCAATTGTGCAAAAACAAACACACGCACACACACACTAGCATGTGCGCAAACACACACCACACACACGCACGCACACACACACACACACACACACACACACACACACACACACACACACACACACACACACACACACACACACACACACACACACACACACACACACACACACACACACACACAAATATATGTAGATATACACACAGACACACACATGCAATGAATTGGGAAAGTCTCTCTATCTCTCTGTCTCTTACACACTTTCCCTCACCCCCCCCCTTCCTCCTTCCACTTTCTCCCCCCTTTCTCCACTTTAACTGCCGGTGAAAGGCTTCCACATTTAACCTGAACAGCACCCAGCTCTTTTTACGACACCCCTGACCTTCTCCAGCCGCTCCACCACTGACTCAGCAGTTCCTGCAGGCAAACTAGGAAGGGGAAGTCTGGCCGAGTGATCTCCTTCATTGTGGGCTATATCGAGAGCTAGACGGGCTCTTTTCTGAAGACCATTGTTTGAGGCTCCTTTATGGGCATCCGAAGCTTCTGGCTTGGGATGAGTTATCATCCTGTTGGAGAAAGGAAGATGGGAATCGACTGTGGGCGAAACAAACGCACTTCCCCTGGAGTGACGTTTTTGTCATGCTTTCCTGAGTGCAATTCGGGACACATCCTGTTCCACGCGTCCAGCGTTATGACCGGCTGTTTTCCGACCCGGGAGTCCCCTCTTTGGTCTCCTGCCATTGAAGACATGTTATCTCATAAATACATCTGTACAAACTTGAGTTTGTCCAATCCTCCATCCGTTGATTTTTAGTCAACAACCTCACCCCCCCCCCCCCCCACTCCGTCCTCATGTCCACCTTCTGTAATCCCCTTAAGAGTAAACATGCAGGGGAAAACGTTTTCAGTTCTATTTGCGTCAGCTTCTTCAGATTGCCTGCCTTGCTCTAAGTAGCACAGTAGCTTTCCTGTTCGTTTTTCTCTATTATACAGTTGTGAATGGCATGTTTGAACAAGGGATTAAGAAATTTGCTTTGGACCATATGGAGCTCAGTTATATTGAGTCATGAGCCAGTCATTGCATTTATTTTCCTGCCCAGTTGGACTGTGATATTGCTGTTTCCATCACAGTAGGCCTGCCAGAGCTGTAAATGTCTGGTTGTTTTGGTGTGCGTTTTCCATTCAACCCTGCTGGGTTTTATTTCCCAAGCTGGTCACGGAAACACATAAAAAAAGGGTTCAACTTAGAATCACGCCCTTGTTATCAGATTTGATCTGATAACTGTATGTTGTTGCAGCTATAGGACATAGAGAGAGGCAAAGACAAATTGAGGTTAACGAGAGAATGTAATCTAAGGGAATCCATATATGGAAACCATACTAATGCAACCATGCCTTTATCGTTGGCATTGGCAACTGTTCGAACTGAACTGTTATTCAAAATATCCATGTTATGATGTGTGACTCTCGGCTCAACAGGCTACCTCACTTTGCCTTAAACGATGAATATGTTATCCTAAAAATTCATGCCTTATATTTTCAGAAACAATAACTGATTCAGGGGGGTTTATTTTCTCATGTTTGATGAAGAAAACCCCTCTTTAGATCTTATTTAACAGGCAAGCTCAGACAAGGTCAGACAACCACTGCTTCCAGAGGGGCTAATTAAACGGTTCTTCCTCTGAACTGAACTAAGCCTGTGTGATTTATGGGGCCCCTGAGGCCCCCAGAGGAGGCCCTTTGGGCCATGCTGGGATGAAGAGGCCCCAGCGAGAGGGTGCTCTCGCTGGGGCTCCGTTGTGACCCTGTCACGGGTGCACAGGGCGGGGGCAGGGAGGGCGGCCCGGCGCTGGGAGGCGGCACAATAGTGGCAGACCCCCGGACCTCGGATTCCTTGGCACGGGCGCATGCCCAGGCCGCCCGGGAGCCCATGTCTCCCTGCACCCTGCTGCCACGCCCCAGGGCTCTGCGGTGCAGAAGCAATGGAAAAGAACGGCAGACTTAGCGGGGAGATAATAGAAGAATGAGCTGGGCGCTGTTTGTTCTGATTCTAGATAGAGGGAGCAGACACAACACCACCGCATTTCTAGAGGGCTCCCAGCCAGTAGTTTTCATAGGGTAAGCACGGGGGCCTGGAGGCTGTGTGTTTGAGGTCTGTGTGTATACTGGCAACGTATCGCTCGCCTCGCCCACAAGACAGCAGTATATGAAACACATACACACACACACACACACACACACACACACACACACACACACACACACACACACACACACACACACACACACACACACACACACACACACACACACACACACACACACACACACACACACACACACACACACACACACACACACACACACACACACACACACGCACGCACGTACAATCCTGCTCAACTCTAAACACAAATAATGGGTTTGAAAATGCCAGCCTAAAATGGATGGGGCCCAGTTAATTACTTGCTTATTTATTAACATGATACAGCATACAACAACAATGTCTTTAAAACTTCCACCACATCATGAACTATTTTTTTATACTGAACCAATTAGGCAGAGTTGTAAACATAGTGTTACTTAATATTCTGAAACACACTTTTTTTCTGATTAAGAGTAGTAAGCCTTTTTGATTCTTAATAATGCCAGCACTATGACGTATCTCTGTTTGTAAAAGAAACGTCTGTTGGTATGAAGAGTATTTTTGTATAGCCTTTTGGCTCTTGTATTTTTTTAATGCAAATTTTGCGATCAGAGACTCGGGATTGAGTGTCAGGATTGTGTGTATTTTAGCTATTGCGATTGATGTCTTGGGCTGGATATATTATCTGACAGTAAACACTTAGGATTGGAGGAAAAGTCAGCGAAGCTCCTCCCATCTAACAAACTCCTTCCTCGCTTCAAGCTTATAATAGTTCAGAAATTGTTACACAATATGAGAGTGCACTCTGTTGGAAATAACTGTAACACTAAGCCAGCATGACTCAAATGAGGCTCTTTCTGCTTTCTTTTCTCCTTTTAAGAGTTCATGAGGACTGGCCTGTGTTGGCTTGCTAATTAGCAGTGGGAATTAATAAAAACACACACACACACACACACACACACACACACACACACACACACACACACACACACACACACACACACACACACACACACACACACACACACACACACACACACACACACACACACACACACTGCCTTCCATCCTACCTGGCTGAATCACTGATTTACCTCCTGAGCTCTTTGTTTTCACACGGGCACCAAAAGCCTACATTCTGTAATTATCTCTTATTATCATAGGAAATGATCCCCTTCACATCTGCTTCCAATGGGCGGGTTAGCTGCCTTTCTGTCTTTGTATTGTGATCTAAACCCCTGGCAGACAGATGTTGCTGTAGGTGTCTGAGCACACCTTCAAATTAGGGCCTGTCTGTGAATTATGAGGACAGGTGAAATTCATCTTTCAGCTGTCGGGGTTGGGGTGGGTCTGGGACTGTGTTTATGGTGAGTGGATCAGAGCCAAGGCACATTCAGGTGTGTTGTGCTGTTGGAACTGAGCCAGAAACTCCAAAGGGTAAGACTCTGTAAAAAATGGGTCGTACATTGTTATTAACATGGGCTACTTTCTCATTGCATCGCGCATTACTTTACTTGAGTGCTCAGCTAAAGGTTTGTAGAAAGCGCACATAACAGTCTTTGGATGCATCCCATGGGTCATTTATGTTCATCAGGATCCTCTAATAGACATTTGCAAGGTACCTTGGATATCTGTTACTCTTCTCTCCATGTGCACAAGCACTGCGAGGATGCCTGGTATTCTAAATATAACAATGTGGCATACGATTTCTTCTATGATTGTAACATCGTCAGCCATCAACAGCCAACAGCCATAAGGCATCTGTGAGGTGTTGGCTCGTAATTTGAACCTGCACAAGTTTTATTGCACAGTCTTATCTGCTCCTCCTGGCTACCCTAATTACAATGAGGACATCATTAGGTCATAACCTCTTAGGTAACAGACCCTGTAAGGTTACGGAACAGGCGATGAAAGGTACAGAACCTGTAAGGTTAACATGTGAAGTACAGAAAGGTACTGTAAAGGCCCATTTAAGATGCTGGAGTCTTTTAGGGTCATTGGATGACTTGCAATGACTGGTTAATGCTACATTGTTCCGGTTCCGGTTCCAGTTGGGTCTTGAAGGTCAAAGTTACCAAGTAATCATTGAAAACACACCTCCCTCTACTTACATCACATTAACAGTATGGCTAACCTATTATCTAGATATGTTTTGCGGCTTAGTAATTCCGTGATTGCCATTAATTTATAGCCTAGTAGTAATCCATAAGACTGTGTGGTTTATTTAGAAAAGGCCCCAGGAAGGAAGGAAGGAAGGAAGGTTAAAAGAGGAAAATGTTTAAAATAGCCCCGAGATTTTATCTTTCCTTCAAAGCAACTGTTCCAATGGGCGTTCCCCGTTTGTGGGGGAATCCTTCCTCCTTCTCCATGTGGGACAATCGTAAATGGGATGAGATCATAAATGTTACCATTCAAACCTGCTTAATGCCATGATCCTCCTGACTAGTATAGATGAGATATATTACGACTACCATTCAAAAGGGTTTGTGTGCTGCTGTGTTTGGCCAGGTGCTGCTGCTTGTTTCAGACAGCCATGTAATTATATGATAAAGCCTGACACATGACATCACTGGCCCCATGAACGTGATCTCCCTCCCATTCTGCCATGTAGACTAATCACACATCCCTGCAGGGAATGAGTCTAGACGGAAATCATTTCTGGTGGGTAAAACCGTTGATGTGGTATATGAAGTCAGATTATAAGGTGATAAGGTATTGCATTGGAGCCAAATTAAACAATGATTCAATCTGACCAACTTCTCAAGAGTATATCATCCAACTAGCAGTTAGATGCAGAGCAGGATATGGGCAGTGCCTGGGCTACTGTTTATATCGTATCCAACAGGTTTTCTTCAGGCCCTTGTTCATGAGCCTATCTTCATCCACCACTGTTTGGCTTTGCTTATCCAAAGTCTGCTCAAGTTTAAAGTTTAAAAGTTTAAAGTTGCATGTTATCACCTGGCATGTGCAAGTATGTCAAAAATTGCAAAAGAGGATTACACTAACTTAAGCCAAAAATAAAAATTCTTAGGCAAAGAGTGTCTCTTCCATCACTACTAGGTAAACCAAGGAGGCCACTTTATAGTCATAGATAGGATGACGTGGTGAAACACAATGCCTATATGATCTGGACGGTCATGGACCCTGAGACATTACGCAGAATTTTTTATAAACCTTTCGGAAGACATTTTACACCTGCCAAAGTCATACAACTCTAGTTTTTCCTAAGGTCATTCCCTTCTTGAGGAGATAATCTTATTTATCTCCTTGATTCTTTGTCAGTGGTTGACAGAAAGACACAAAAAGTTGCAAGAGAAATGAGAGATCGAAGAGTGTGAGAGCCCTGATCTCTTCTTCCATGTTGATCCCAAAATAACAGTCTTTGGCATCGTTCGAATTTCAAATTTCCTGCTGAAACCAACATCAGTCGAAGATTGCTAGCTTTTTTTTCTCGCTAAACCCTCTCACTAAACTTTGAAGGTAATTCCCTATTTTGTCAAAAATGTCACAGATTGCTCGTGGGTGGAATCTGTGCCTAACACGTATTCGTACTTTTGATCCTCAAAACTTTGAATTGAAGAAGCCAAAAGGACATTGCCCTGTGGTAGTAAAGTGGGACGATAGCACGGTTGAAAATAACTTTATCTGCATGCGTTGCATAAATCCTTCTGCTTGGATCACATCTGCAGAGACACAGAGGCGCACAGAGCTCACATGTTTAAGAGCCGGCCTCAAGGCGCTAGTGCACATGTGGGTGTGCCAGTATGTCGAGCAGTGGTTGGCTGTTTCTGCCCGCTTTTCCCCCTCTGAAGCGTGGCTTTTCCCCAGTGTATATTTATTTTATTGCTGTCCAGGGCCGACCCCCAAACTGGGAGGTGTGAGCACAGCAGCAGGCCTCCACATTGAAGGCGACTGTCGTGAGAGACTCCTTGGCGACGGATCTGAGCGCACTCTCCCTAAGTATCACTTGTTGTTTTATATGCGCAAGAGTTAGCAATCCGAGTTGGTTTTGAAAGAATGTTGTCATGTTCAGATTTAAACTTCTAGACCACGTGGTCAACTGGATCCTGCGCACACAAGATAAACAGTGTGTAGTCAACCAAAGTCTCAAGAACATGCAATTTCCCTCGCAAGCTTAATATGAATCTGTAATTGATTCAATCTGTGCGTCAGATAGGTGCCAAATTAGAAGCAGGAGTAAACACATGCCTTCTCTCCTGGATACGCCACAGAAAGTTGCTTTTGCTCTTCCTCAGTCCTTGACTCATTCTGTGCCCCAACCCCCCCCTGGCTCTGCCCTACACCAAGCCCCCCCTGGAAGCAGGGCCTCTGAAGAAGAGTGTAATATCACCTGCAGGTATTTTTATCTTCCCCGGAAACCCACCTTCGTTATGCTCGTAACTTCCCCGTCATTCATGAAGAGCAATAAATCGGCCAAGCATTTCCTGTCACAGAGTCTCCATACTGTGACAATACTCGAGCTGGTTGTCATTATTGTAATCATTCTCTGCAGGCTGTTTTGGATGTCAAGAGTACATGACCCTCCATGGCAGAGGAGAGAACTTAATTCGCAGAATTCCTTAGAAAATGAAAGCTGCACAAAAACACTTGTGTGTTTGCAGATGCAAACACACAAGTTTGTGAGAGCCACGTTTGGTTAAACTGAATGTAAGCCTTTCTAACTCGCAGCAGCCATGCACATGACCTTTCTTAGTGTAGCTCGATATGTCAGAATTCTGCTTTAAAACAAATGAACAAAGAAAGTTATGGGTTTTGAGTACAGCAAATTTAAAACCTCTTGCCATCAGTTAATAATTCTTCTGTTGACAACTTAACATTCGGTCCCAAACCCATGTCTATTTCTAAACTGGCTAGACATATTAATCCTAATTGTGGCTACAACCTTTGACAATATGTGTCCTTTCTTCTTGGGCATGGATCCTGATAAAAAGGAAAAGTATCTTCCCTATTCCAGCCAACGGAAAAGCTGTCAGGTAATTCTCCTTGAAATAATGTGCAGGAAGACTGAACAGTTTTCTAATAGTCTCCTATTTTGGACTTGAACCTTGGATATCTGTCTCTAACTTCTCTGTTGATTTTGTGATGAGAGCGCGAGAAGGTGAAAAGCAAAGCCCTTTTTCTGCTCTTTCTTCCTTTCACATTTATAGTGATGTAATGAACAGCTGAGAGCGACTCATTGTCACTTAGTCAACACGATGTAATCCCTTCTAGGCCTTGGCAGGGTCTGAGGGATTACTATTTAAAGCGTTTAACTCAACAAATTTACCAAAAAAAGGGTTTTGAACGTGTTCTACCACGCTGAGGAACACCACACACACAGATCCTGAGAGTGTCCACTTGGCAAAGGTGCTCAGCGGTGATCGTTTCCTTCTTCCGGTCATGTTATGATGATGAGCGAGTATTCCTTCTTCCTGCCATATTGTGACGATGTGAGAGTATTCCTTCTTCCTGCCGTGTAATGATGAGCAACTATTCCTTCTTCCTGCAATATTGTGACGATGAGAGAGTATTCCTTCTTCCTTTCATATTTTGTGATAATGAGGCAGTCAAACAAGCACTCTTCTGATGTCACAATCAAACTGCTGGGCAGATACTGAAGCGGCGTGGTGGTACAATAGACCAAGCCGGCCAAATGCAAGTCCATTACTAAATCCCAAACCCTAAAGGCATCACCTTGGAAAGTAGTTTCCCCGGCGCACCCTCTCAAAAGGACCCTGCCCAGGACCAGAACTCCTTGAGGTCCCCGGGTCTCCCTGAAGGCTCTGCTGCGTCTCGTCCAAAGCATTCTCTCCCCCACATACAACAAACAGCTCGTCTGCAACTCATTATGGCTTACGCTAGTCACAGACGAGATTCATTACCTCTGTGTGCTCTCCATAAATCACACGTCGTTACTCATACAAGTTGCTACACTGCAGGCCATATTCGGTGATAGGGAAACTCTTTTTTATCTTCTGCAGCCGTTTCGCTTCGAGGTTGACCTGCCCACCACAGCCGGACAATGAAGCACTAGATTATAATAAATGGGAGCGGGGGCGGGGAGTTGACAGATCTAGCTGGTTCTGGTCTACGACCTTGTGAGGGGGCTGTGTGAACGTGGCCTGAGCAACAGGTGGGTCTGAGGCTGGTGGTCAGCCGGACGTCGAGGCCTCATTAGGCTGATGTTGGCAGCATACTTGGAGAAAGAAATCCAAACTTCTCGACAGAGCCGTCCGGCAGCTGTCCTTGACTCCTATCTGGACTCCCGTCTGCGCATCAACGCGATGACATCATGGGAAATACTGCCGCCGGGAACCGTACTAATAGATACTTTTTGTGGATCTGAGTTGTGGAGTCGAGAAGCTCTAAGGGTCAGTGGAGGCCATCTTGTTATAAGGGAAATATTGCATAAAGATTCATTTGACAACGTCCTTCATACATCAACAACAAACCCATGACCGTATATCTCAGCAGACCACGGCCCCCGTGCTGGCCCTCAGCTCTCAGCTGTCTGGAAACCGGAGCTGCAGACCCCTGAGCCTCGTCCAGCACGGGACGGGTCACCCGCCCAGTCCTGCTAACCGGAAACACACACACACACACTCACACACATACACGCACATCGCTTGCTTAGTACACACCCAAACACACACACGCACCCAGACTTTCTTAGTATACACATGCTAATTCACACACACACACACACACACACACACACACACACACACACACACACACACACACACACACACACACACACACACACACACACACACACACACACACACACACACACACACACACACACAACACACACACACACACACACTCACACACCCTTGCTTACATGCATTCAAACACAGACACATTTACGTGCACAGTGTTTTTAGATCCCAGGAGAATGCTCTGTTTATGTTTAAGGTAAACTCACATTCGACCGCATGGAGAGATAGATTCCTTTAGCTGGCCCCATTAGACTGTTTTGTATTTATCAAGGCCAATATCAGTTTGTCCTTTCAGAGAAACATCCCTGTAAATAGACAACTGCTCCTGTGCCTTCAATTTCTAAACATCTCTGAACAGCGGGCCTTAAGCCTTCAGTGGGATACTTTTTGTATCTTTTCTAATAAAGGGCTAAAAGTTTTGGCTTTTGATTTTCTTTCCAGACACATTTTCACATTAGCACCAGCAGTAGCTTTGAGAGCTGAACATCTATTCCAGTAAAACACAACCCAGAGCCCTATTAAAACAGGGTAGGCCCGGCAACCGAAGGTTGATAAGTGTGCGGGTATTTTAAAGACTTTTAAAAGTGTGTACGCCTGTGTGTGCGTGTGTTTATGTGCATGTATGTGTGTGTTTGTGTGTGTGTATTTCTAGGTTACTATGTATGTGTAAACAAGAGGGGGAGGTGAAACCCTTTGTTCACTGATAGTAGGGGCCGTGGGGACGGGATTCGTGGTTGCAGCAATACTAGGGTGGTCCCTGGATGGGGCCCCTGCTGGGCCCCTGCTGGGGGTGATAATTGAAGGCGGGAAGGAAGGCGTGTGGGGGGCCCATTGGGAAGGTGTTGTTTGGGCCTTCGCACCACAGGTTATTTGAGTCGATTGCGTTTCGACACTGTATAATGCCACACACAGTGGAGGACACATTGATACAATGCTGTTAACGATGCCTATAAATAAGTGTGTGTCTGTGTGTGTGTGGAAGAGTTTCGAGGTCAATCTGGAATGGGCTATTCAATAATAACCTGTTCAGGTCAACAAGTTTGTAGTTCACGAAGTGTCAGGTTATTCACGAGGGAAATAAGTCATAAGGAACATCCCTATTCCCTAATCCAGATATTGGATCCGGGATGTATTCACTGAACATTTTTTCCATCCATATAAACAGTTGACTGTTTTGATTTGTTATGCGATTGCGCATTATTGATAGACTTGCAATTCTTGGGTCTCTCGCTTGTTATACGCCAAGGTTGAGTGGAACATATTTTACTTCTACAAATAGTGCTTATGCCACAATGTAACATTTAATGCAGTCTTTAAAAATGTGCAGACATTACATTTAAACCAAATCCTTATTTGACTCAGTGGTAAACAGCCTCCTCTCCTTTACCTTGTTTACATAATCCCTCTGGTATCTGCTATCACTGTGGTTCAATCCCCCCCCCCCCAGATATTACTTTGGTGGGCGTTGGGGCAGGGAGAGAGGGTGTCTGGTTTCCCACCACAGCCTGATCTTGTTCCCTGTCTGGTCCTCATGTCGCCAGTCTACTGCAACCTTTGGCCTAAAATACCCCACAGTGACCCATGGCGCACCTTCATTACAATGCCCTGCTCAAGGGTTACACGACAGATGGAAGCGGAGGGGATGGAATGTCCCTATGGATTCAAGCAGGGACTTTCCGTTTTTCCATAGCAATTTGGGAAATTATTCCATTGTCTATTTATACAACATGAAACCAAATACACAGAAACTGCTGTTAGAGTCTTATGTGTATAATTCACTTTTTTGAGAGTGTAAAGACACACAATTATATTTTTAATCATCATAAAAATCCAAACATCCCCATGGAGAATCTATACCTGTGTGTATACCAACTGTAAACCGGTCGACATTTATCTTTTGTCAACGTGTCCAGACACCGTAGAGATAGCACGTGAATCACAACCAACTTCAAACCTTAAAGAAGCATGTGTCATTTGTCAGCAGCATGCTAAGTATACACACACACTTAGTGTTTGGAAGGGATTAATCCAACCTTTATGTCTTCCTAGTCCTACTGCCTAGTCACTCTGCAGCAGCCAGAGGCTACCTGGTCCTGCTTTGTGATCTTCCTCTGCCTTAAGTGTAGTTCTGGTTCTGGTGCTTTCTATGTCTCTCTCTCCCTCTCCCTCTCTCTCTCCCTGTATTCCCAACCCCCTGTTGGTGTGTGTGTGTGTGTGTGTGTGTGTGTGTGTGTGTGTGTGTGTGTGTGTGTGTGTGTGTGTGTGTGTGTGTGTGTGTGTGTGTGTGTGTGTGTGTGTGTGTGTGTGTGTGTGTGTGTGTGTGTGTGTGTGTGTGTGTGTGTGTATGTGTGTGTGTGTGTGTGTGTGTGTGTGTGTGTGTATGTGTGTCGCGTGTGCGTGCATGCTTGCGTGTGTGCGTGTGTGTGTGCATAATTGCGTGTGTGTGTGCATAGCGGTGCGGCTGTGTATGTGTGCATAGGTGTATGTGTGAATAGGGTTGTGTGTGCATAGGTGTATGTGTGGCTGTGTGTGTGTGCCGCAGGGATGAACTGGGCCGGTCCACACAGGTAAGTCCGACGTGTTTCCCTAAACAAGGCGAGCGCTGGTGCCCACAGTGAAGAGCCTCTGAAGCGATGCGGTTAGGTTGTGTCTCACCGGAGGTCCCCTTCCGCTCCGCTGGTGCTCAGCTCTCGTCTGCACACTGTGATGTTGTCTTTCAATGCCTTCGCTTACATACCTCACAGGGCGAACGATGGATTTAAAAATAATAACACATGAGTACGTTTAGGATCTTTGCCGTTTTGAGAGGTTTTGGATCGGGGTTTGTCGTCTAATTTCCATCGGTACCTGTGAAATACATCAGTACCTGTGAAACTCTATCTATGATTATTATTATTGCAAAGGAACCAACCCCAACGTGACTGTTTCTGTTAAGTAGGAATAACTGTTAATAAACTATTATTATGATTATAGCATGAAAAAGAACCCAACGTGTCGTGGGGTCTAAGTTTGTAAAGCTGAAAAGAGAGTAATTTGCTTTACAAGCTCCAAGCTCTTTGCACTAAATCAACGTATTCACGGTGATTGAGAGCATAAGAATATCATGTGTTATTACAGTTTAGTGATTTGAAAATGTTGTCCCTTTGGGGCTGGAGCTGATTTAATAAGGAAAACAAAGGACTACGCTGTCTCGTGCTATGCTCGGGTTCCTACCATGCAGTACCTGTGGCTTCTCGTGTGCCCAGAGCGAAAAGGAAATAGTTTGCATTGCAGAGAAAATTCAGACCCACTGTGGAATGCTTGTGGCAAACTAAAGCCATGGTCAAGTGGGTCTCAGTGCCCTTATGTGGTAGGGAGGGGGAGAGAGAGAGAGAGAGAGAGAGAGAGAGAGAGAGAGAGAGAGAGAGAGAGAGAGAGAGAGAGAGAAGAGAGAGAGAGAGAGAGAGAGAGAGAGAGAGAGAGAGAGAGAGAGAGAGAGAGAGAGAGAGAGAGAGAGAGAGAGAGAGAGAGAGAGAGAGAGAGAGAGAGAGAAGAGAGAGAGAGAGAGAAAAATGCGGGGCAGATTTCGCTCCCCAGCAGCCTGATAGACACCGGCTTCAACGCACAAAAGCAAACAACAACACACTCTTTTTTTTAAAAAAAAGCATGTTTATGATAGTACTGAATGTTTGTATTGTTCTGATAATTTTACTTAGAACATTGAATCTAGTTGAAAGGCTAATGAACATTGTGTTTGTTTTACTGATGGAGAGGAAATAAAAACAATGAGATAGCCAAAACAAGGTGACATTAACTCTGCCTAAATGCATTTATTTGGTCTCATTTCTAAAGTATTAATACGTGTATTATGTTTTCAACAACAAGTGCATAAAACAAAGTTGTAATTTATCTGCGGAATTGCGGAATTGGCAGTAAAACCATTCAGGAATGGTCATTTATGCACAAATCAGTTCTTCATACGATTTTATAGATAAGGCCTATTGTTCTATTCTATTCCACAAAACCGTAAAGCGTGTCGGAGCGCGGGCACGCTCGCGAGTAATGCGTCAGATCCAGGGACCTATTAAAGAAGGGCAGACCTCTTGAGGTCGCGTCGAGCCGCAAAGGGTGTTTGTGAGCATCCCTCCTTCCACTCCCGCCTCCCCCTCCCCGTCCAATCAGGGGGGGCTACGGACCTTGTGGAAAATGCCGGGAGAGCCGTGGCGAGCATGAAGGGCCTCACTCATCGGGCCCTTTATCCCACAGGAACCCCCCCCCCCCCCCCCCCTCACCCAGGCTGAGGTTGTAGTGACAGAAGTGGCAGTTTCTCAAAAACCCCCCCCCCACCCAAACCTCCACTTTACTCAAGGGCTTATGACAACAGAGTCCTTCTCTTCTCACTCCACGCTCGGTTCGTCGTACGTCTCGGCCTTTGTCTCCCAGGTCTGAGACCTTCCTGTCTTATTTTGGGTGTCAAAGTGTCAAGGTGTGTCTGTGTGTGTGTGTCTGTGTGTGTGTATGTGTGTGTGTTGGGCCTGTCCTGTTGTTTACACCATTGGGGATGTAGGACGAGGTGTGACCTGGAAAATAAGCTGACATCTTCTCGTGTTTCTCTGTCCTCCCTGTCAACACTCAGACCCAGTGCCAGACGCGATGCTCGGGCTCACTGAGAGACCTTCCTATGTTGTTGTTCTTTTAACTCTTGTTTTCCTACCAGTGAAACAACCTCAGGTTGCCATTTAAAGCCTGAAATAAATGTGTTAGGTCCGATTGTAATTCCATTTAATGAGCGACAGAAGTCCAGATGTTAGTATCATGGCCGTAAACTCTAATGTGCCACGTAAAATACCGTTTTGCTGATGCATGGAACTTGGTTTTATATCACCATCCCGAGTTGTATCGCAGAATCTGCACTGGACACGCTGGAGGGCGCAACATAACGCTGCACACACTCGCATGCATGTGTGTGTCGGTGGGGGTCTTTCCTGGGTTTTTAATGCGCCAGATTTCATTGTCCTCTTGGTCTGATGTTATACTCCTTAGATGGCTATGGTGTCCAGTAAAGGGGAGGTTCTAGGGTCTGGTTGACTTGTGGGCTTATTGATATATCTGGCACTGTATTTCTGTCTCTTTCGCTCTCTCTATCTCTGGCTATCTTTCTCTCTATCGCTGCACCATGTCTGTTGCTATGTCTATGTATCTCTGTCTAAGTTCTCACGCTATCTTACCTCACACAATCTCTCTCTCTCTCTCTCTCTCTCTCTCTCTCTCTCTCTCTC